>WYDI02018918.1:0-18765 GCA_009867235.2 Psittacus erithacus | reverse complement strand
TGTTCCAACAGTTCCATGTCCTTTTTATGTTGAGGACACCAGAACTGTACACAGTACTCCAAGTGAGGTCTCACGAGGGCAGAGTATATATCTCCATTTGGAGCCTGGGGTTTGGTTCCACAGGTTTGTGCAGTTGCCTCTGTACTGTTTTTTCTCACTTTTCTGCCTTACTACTTAGATTTCAAATGCAACACATAGGGAATCTTGTAGGAAGGTGCTTGCAGCCCTGTCTCAGAGTTCATGTAGTGCATGTGCTAGGAAACCCAAGCCAGGAATTTGGGATCTTTTTAGTAACTGTTTTTAATTTTTTTGCATTCCGAATCATAAGGTAGAAGGCTATTAAGAAATGCAGATGTATATATTTATACCTAGCAAATGTAAGATTAATCAATCTCAGACTCCTTGTAATTAAAATTATTTTAGTCTTCAGTTGCAGACAGTATGTTCAGTTATGAATAAGTAAGTTCTGACAGTGATTTTAGCTTGCCAGTGTAATATACATGAAGTCTGGACCTTCTCAGAGAGTTATGTGGGGAAAAGTTTTACGACTTTTGGACTTATTTGTACGAAAAGTTCATAAGGAAGTAGATTAACATGTAAATTCACAGTGCGTAAATTGGCCAAGACTGCCGTTGGGTGAGGACATTCTTCCCAAGAGGACGAAGGGAATTAATGTTGAGTGTTAACAGGCTGGGAGTTGCCCTTTGAAAATTAATGATATGCTGAAGAAAAGTAGGCAAAACTTGTTCTTTACCCATCCTGACAGTCTTTTTGTTTCAAACACGATAGTAAGGGTTAGGGAAAGAGCCGCTAATTTTTTTGCATTACCTTTGTTGCAGGAAAGGTCAGGAAGGATGCAGTAATTTTGTTATTTAAAAACACTATACAAATTTTGAGGATGTCCGCCTGACATTAGTAAATTTAAAGCACTTTGTCATCCTGTGTGAAGAGTTAGCCCAGGTGCCTGGCAGCCTGTGGCTTAGGATGTGGGTTTCTTTGGGCCGGCTACATCCAGAGGTAAGGGAAGCAGGCAGCATATGCAAAATGGGCAGCAGTTTGGAGCTGCCTGTAGTTGTGCTGTGATCTCGCATATATTCAGGATGTGTGACCTCTATTGTTTCCTTTTGTGACATGGCAACTCAACATTTTCATGTTCAGTGTCAGTGATATTGATGGCCAAAAATGACTTCTCCAGACCAGGTTATGAGAGAAAGTGTAAAGCCTTGATTTTGAAGCATTTCAAAAGACCTTTCGTAACATTTTGTCTTATGTGTACAAACTTATTAATGGTTTGACTCACTTTTTATTTTCTTCCACATGTGAGGTAGTTGTCTCTGAACAATTTCATGTTAAGTCTTTAGTAGCAATTGTCATGTTACAAATAGAATATGCTTATTAAGCTGCTTCAAATAGCTTTGCCTAAAATTTTGTAAAATTTTTAATAAGACTTTTCCAGAATATAGGACAAAATTTTTAGTAGGTATCTAGTCACTTGCCATTTCAGCACCTTGATATTTGAGGACAGTTTTATTCTGGCTACTCTGCCTCAGTGGTTACTCTTAGTGTTTTGAAGTGAAAGAATTTAAGTGTAGTGAAGAAAAGGCTGGTTTTTGTTGTGTCCCTGGATGTAAACCCCTTAATGATCATAAAAAGTTTTAGAGCTTTTGTAGTGGCATTTTTAGGGGTTTTTCACCATATGCTATGTAATTGGTTTTTTTGGACTAGGTGCTGATGAAAGTGGTATAATTTCAGAATTTGTTTAAGAAGAAAAGGGAAGAGGGTTGAGCTATGAAAAGAAGAGATAGAAAAAAAAAGAAGAAAAAGATATTTTTTGCTTTACCTGAAAGCTGATATTTGAAAACCTTCATCACTGGAAGCAACGTGAGGACTGCTGTGTAACTGCCTTCTGAGAATGATATCCTAGTCCCAGTACTGGAGGTATTCTGGTGACAGGACTGTGGTCTGTCTCTCTGGCTGGGACACAAAGGGCTTTCCAGTGACATTTGCCACTTCCTTTTCCAAACTACAGATTTTCTGCTGTATTTCCTGGGAGTGTGGCACAGACTCTGTTGTCTTTGCCTAACTATATCATTATATGAAAATCTTGCTAGAACTCAGTTTAGTGAGAAGAAATCTGCAGATGAACAGATGTGAGTCCACGTGGGTTTTCCTTTGCAAATGTTATGTTGTAAAGTGAAATAAACTTTTTGAATAATCTTAGGAGTTTTCAGAAAGCTGAAAGGGACAAGGGGAGCTTCCTGCTCTGAGTAAGGACCAAGCATGCGCAAATGGTCTTCAGTGCCTGTTTGCTTGGGATGTTCTTCACTGGAGACTTTTAAGACAGGTTTCGTAAGAACTTCACCCCTGAATTTTATTTGCTGCAAAGCTTTATAGTGGTGCCCACTCCTCCCTGGTACTCCATCAGAAGAGTGGGTTGTGTTTGTGTTTCCTCTGGTGAAGTAATTATAGGCATTTACACTCCATATTGAATATCTGTTCTTTTTGGCTTTGGTCAACAAGTTAGGATAGTTCTTTTACAAATTTTTGCAGTGCCAGGCAGGGGAACAAGGTGCTTAAGTATTATAAACTTAAAATGATGTAGTATTTTGTGCCAAGGCTTACTTTGCTAGGGCTTGTTGCTTTTTCGTATGAAGCTTTTCAACTCTAGCACATGAAAGCCTCCCAGATATCCTAAATACCCTGAATCTCTGCAGAGATGCTAATGAAACAGTAGTTAAGAGATTAAAGGCCTTTGGAGTGTACCAGCTGGATGAAAACCAAGTCAAGAGGGGAACTAAACGGTCCCCTCGTATCCTCATCTAACCTGGGGTTTTTTATTTTTTTTGCTACTTGTAAAGGTATTTGTGATATTTGCAGTTCATGCGTGCTTTACTCCTGATAAGCACAAGAAACCACAATAGTAATTACAAAAGTTCACTGGTTGAGTTTTTTCTCCTCCCTGTGTTAAGTTTTGTAAAGTAGTTTTAACAATGTCTAATGATGATTTCTGTGATTCTACATTTTCTGTATTTTAAAACCATTTTAAGATTAAAAAACATTTAAAACCAAATCTGGATAAATGCCACTTTTTTAATTTCTCCAAGCTGTGTATGAACATTTGATGTCTAGGTATGACCACAGCAAGTTAATATATTTTTCAATACTTCTGACTTACATATTCATGAATTAAAGTCATAGTGGTAGTTACATTCTTTAAAACATGAGTTGGCATATTTTCAAACATGGTGTATTTATCTAGTCATAGAAAGTCATCCGTCTGAGGTTGCAGACACTGAGATCAGTTGTATCTTAAGTGACATACTTAAGGGATACTGTCAATGTTTAGAATAGCTGATGTACAAGTATAGAAAAAAAATCCTAAATTGGAAATGGAACTTAAAAACACAGAAGGATGTGTTTGGAAGAAATAGGAGGTGTAGGAAGAATCTGTTAGAGTTATTACTATGCCAGCTAAACCCCAGCATAATCACCTTCATTATTTACTCCAGCGTAATCTGTAGTGATTTTTTTTCTAAACTTATTTATGAAAGCTCTAAGTGGTGATTCAAAACATTCTTTTACTGCATCTAAAATGGCACTGAAATTTCATGGATTCTCCGCATTCAACATGATAAGCCATGCCAATCTGTTTTTTGGGGTTTCAGTCCTTACTGTGTTGCTGTTCCAGCAATTCGAATATAGAAATGTGATATAAATTCATGGATGTGATTACATGTTAATCGTGCTTGCACATTAACCATTCTTACCAGCAGTACTCTTGTCATTTTTAGTTGCTGAATGGGCTTCTGAAGTCATTTAACCATATTTCCTATATAGTGTTTTCCGAAGCAAAGTACCTCTTTTTATTTTATTATACAAAGAAATTCAGAATTAAAATCACATGTAAGGACAGTAAAGAGTTGATGTTTAACTTGCCCTGCTTATGGCTTTGGAAGAAATGATGAAAAAATCATTTCCATGAAACTGTGGATAAGGTAGGGCCTGTGGTTTCAAGCTTGGGCAGCTCGTGTTAAAATCACAACATGTACGTTATGTCGCTCACTGTTGCCTGATTCTTTTTCAAGGTAAGTTATTTATGTGTAGTTTAGAACAAAGAATTTTGTATTTCATAAAAATTATATGCTAATTGCTTATGCAGTTTGTGATGACACTTTGGCAAGTTAAAAGTAACATCCAAAGTCAATTTGAAATCTAAAACATGTAAGAGACCTAAAAGACACCATCAGGATTTTACTGTTTGTAGACATCTGTGATATATTAAGTGTATTGTTTTTCATTTGTGAACATGAAAAGATAAGTGTTAGTGACATCTTCTGTATGAATTCTTATGTATTCATCATGCATTATGCAATGTTTGTCATTCATATTGGTTAAAATGGCTGTCAAAATGCAAATGCTTAAAAACTTATTGCATCAATTAGGGCATGTTATTTGAAATATCTTTGAAGTATTTAATGTTTCAACATGCTATTAATTTTTGGCTTTTTATATGTTGTGTTTTTTGTTGTTTTGGTGGTTATTTTTGCTAAGTGTAGAAGCTCAAACTATATCAGACTAACTGAGTGAGATTTATTCTGAAGCAAGGGTAATGATAGATACAGTAGCAGATCCTGATAATTTGGTGGATGGACTCATGTGAACTGTATGGGTTTTAATATAAATATTCCTGTTTGGCTTCTGGGAATAGCAGGGTGTTGTGAAAACAGTGGCAGGAATGATTCCAAATCAAACATAGTTTCTTTTCATTCTCTCACTGTGCAATTTATGAAATAAAATGTCAAAAGGTGGTTGGTCACTGCTAACATGGAATGCTAAGGTCTTTAATTCACAAAAAAGCTATCAGTCAGCATCCAGTTCACGTACTGTAGAAGTGTAAAATCCTTTGTAGTTTGTGCAGCCTAGTGATCTAGTTGTATCACCATAACATTGACCCTACATTTGGTCAACTGAGTTGCTCTCTGGATTTCAGTGACTGTATCGGCTGAATCTTGATGTTTTTTCAGAGTGTTTAGTCTCATGTGCATGATAGACCCTGTCAGGAAAATGAGGTAAGGTAAATTACTACTAAGAGCAAAGCGTTTTTTGAACAGTGAGATAGTCAATAGAATAGGGCAAGTCAGGGAAGCAGCAGTAGGTTCTTTATCTGACTAATCATTGTGGTAAAAATGAGTGAGTCTTTAAAAAGCAGAGCTCAACAAAATGACACCTGAGACTAAGAGTTGACCCACTTCCATTAGCCTGTGAATTTTTCCCTTTGCCTTTTTTCAGGAAAGCTTTCTGGTATTTATGTCTTATCAGCGTTGCCTCAAAAGAGGGGAGGGTAAGTATGAAGGCTACAAACCTATAGTGTGGGGTTTTTTTGTTTTAGAGGAAAGGGTTTGGAAAAGTCCCTTTCTCTTTGTCCTACTGAGACACTTTGTTTCCAGGATTCTTGTGGAAAATTTGCATGTGCAGTGGTCACCAAAAGATTTCTGGTTGGACTCATGTAGCCGAGAGCTCTTGGGTATTTATGAGAACACTTAGAGCACAGTTAAAGTTGATTGGGAGTTAGCGCCTTTTGCATTCCTCCCTCCTGGGATTACTGGTAACAGATTGGAGAATGCTCATTTTCAAGCATTTCTTTGGGTTTTGTTTGTGGGATTTTTTGAGTTTGTGAGGGTTTTTTTCTGATAAATGTGGGTACATTCAATAGCAATTATTCCAGGAGTCATCAGAATATGAAGACATATGAACCTTATTTCATCTTTTGATGAAATAGTATTATTATTAATGAAATAATATTATTATTGCTTGATAAACATCAAGCACTTCCTCTGAATTGATTCCTCTAGGACAAAATGACCACTGAAAAATTTAGGAAATGCCATCAATTTTTTTAGGTATTTTTTCATTTGAATACATGCAGATTAGTGGTTAATTTTCTAGCTAACTTTCACTTGTAATTCTGTGGCAAGTCTGCTATTGGTCCTGGTAATGGAACTGTGGACAAAGACAGTTCTTGTTAAGAGTCCGAGGCCAAGCAACTCGTGATTCAGGCTCTCTGTGTGAGGAATTGCAGTCATCTTGAAGTGTAGCCAAAACGCTTTTTTATCTTCCAAGTGCATTGGGGTATTTAAAGCAACAATAGTGGGAAACAAGAATTAGAACAAGAAAAGTGGGCAGGTACCCAGCTCCCTGAGCTGAAAGACAGGGATAGGAAGCAAAATGAAGCCCCCATAATCCAAGGGGAATTGGTCAGTGATCTGCTACTCCACTTAGGCATGCACAGGTCTATGGGGACAGATGGAATCCACACAAGGGTAATGAGGGAGCTGGTGGAACTGCTTACTGAGCCACTTTCCATCATATATAAGCAGTCCTGGCTCAACAGGGAGGTCTTTGTTGGCTGGAGGTTAGCAGATGAGATGCCCATCTTACAAGAAGGGTCAGAAGGAGGATCTGGGAACTACAGGCCTGTCAGTCTGACCTTTGTGCTGGGGAAGGTTGTGGAGCAGCTCATCTTTGAGTGTCAGAACATGGCACGTACAGGTTGCAGTGAGGTAGGGTTCGATCTCTTTTCCCAAGTCACAAGTGATAGTACAAGAGGAAATGGCCTCATGTTGTCCCAGGGGAGGTTTAGATTGGATATTATGGAAAATTTCTTCACCAAAAGGGTTGTCAAGCATTGGAAGAGGCTGCCCAGGTGGCATTTTGGGACACGGTTTAGTGGTGAGCTTGGCAGTGCCAATTTAACAGTTGGACTCATTGATCTTAAAGGTCTTTTCCAACCTAAATGATTCTATAATTCTAAATTATGTCAACAAGAGGACAGCAGTAACTTTGCTAGTACCTTACAAGTCAATGATATGAAAACATGGAATGGTTTGAAAGTTACAAGAAAATTCCTCTAAATGGAGGCTGCAGTCAAATATAGATACTCATATAGATTAGGTGGTTTCAATTTAAGTGTCACTTGAAAGGTACTTTAAAGTATTCTGTCTTCGACAAGCCCATAGAAGAATGATGTTATTTTCAATGCTGAGTGTGGGAGGTTGTCTGTTTTCTGATAGTGTTAAAGCCTGCATTTTTTGGCAGAGACCTGTTTATTTTATAAGCACCTCATTTTCGTACAAACCCATTTGAGCTTCCCTTGCTTGTACAGCATCTCAATCGGGTTCTTAAAAGAGAAACCCCAAACCCCTTGTTCCCTTCCCACCCAGACAACAGCAGAAAAACTTGTGGTTTCATTTGGTAAAATGCCTGTAAATGCTAATAGCTCAAATCTGGACACTGCTTTCTGATAGCATGGGTTCTGTAATTTTGCATAATGCACTTTTCATTCACCCTTGCTGGAGATCCTATTTCCTTGGCCAAATTTAGACAGAAAGACAGAGAAAGGGTGCAGTGAGTTGTCTGCAAAGCTTACTGATAGAAAGAGGAACTGTGTCTTTATTTTCCCTTTTGTCCTCCAAGGTATGATGCCCATTTACTCTTGCGCCGATTCCAATCCATTTGAATACTTGCACTCAATTGAAGGTTAAGCAAATAGTTTTCTACAGAGGAGGAGTAGGACCTCCTTGTATAATGTGAAAATCTTTCTGCCACCATAACATTGACTTTGCAAGCTGCAGTTTACATACACAAGCCATTCACACACATTCAGGACGTTTTCTTGGCTTTTGCTAACGACTGTAAAGTCAATGAAATTAGAGAATAAATGATTCGTTGTAAATATTTAGTGAACTGTGACTAAGCACCTTTTAATAGAAAGTGTCAGTGTTTTAATTCCAGAGGCTAGACTGTTTATGAATAGTTGTATTTTATAGGGCGCTTTGTCATGTGCACAAGATATTTATGGCAAATCTTTTTTTAGTGTTTTTTTTTTTTTCTTTTTTTAATTTAAACTCAGAACTCATGAGAATTTCCTGAATGTACAGAGAAGGCTCATGATTGAGCAGTGTGTCACTGGAAACAACTTTCCCTGCAGTCTGTGTTTCCTTCTATCTTGACAAACTGGGGTTTCAAAACCATACCTACCTTTGTGGTTAATGCCTTTGTCGGAAAGGAGAGGGAAAAGACAAGAGGAGAACGTTTGTGTAGTTCTAGAAACCTATTTATACTCCCTACTTTTCTGTAAGTGTCCAGATAGATACCAGAGAAAGTTCCTACCAGTCAGGATGTGCAAGTCATTATTTATAAAATGCAAAATATTTTAGTTGAAAAAAAGAACACAACAAAACACAAAAAAGCCGCAAACAAACAAATAACTAAAAACCAAACAGGAAACAATCCCTCCCCGCAAAAAAACCCCACCAGCTCTTTAATATTATTTTTGTTGTTTCATTTTTATGCATTACCTGCTGCTCCCTGTCAAAGTGATGGAAGAACAGTAACCATTAAATGATGATTAAGCTTCTGGGGAAGAGAAGGGAGGAAACCCCTCATACATGGAAGTGATTTTTTCCATCCAGCTTTGTGCAATTTTGTGTTTTACTCTGTCAGGCACTGATGAGCAAATTTAGTCTCCTTAAATCCTTCTTAAGCTGAGGTTTAGGAAGGCCTCAATTGCAGAGTCTTGGAAAGCCTGCTCTACTGGAATCTGACAGACATTTAAAGCCAATAAGGGATTTGGTGTTTTCTAGGCATCAGTCAAAAAGCTCTTGAGAATTGTAAAAAAAGTAGTTGTCTCTTATCTGGAAGAGGGGGGAGGCGCCAGGAGCCCCAACTGTGCTTCATTGAGGGAGGCAAGGACTCCCTTTAATACATAAAATCCCTGTCTCCAGGGACTTTTCCTAAATAAGAGTCATTCATATATAAGCATCATTATTAAAGTAGTTAGCAGAATTGAGAAGGTCAGTACTTAAATTTCTCTAATATTCAGTGTATTTTTTCTTAAAGGTGATAAAAAGCATGCCTGCACAGTTAGGCACTGAGTTCCCTCAGCTGGATCTTCCCAAGCAGATTGGAGCCAGTGTAGTTTCAGGGATAATTAAATAAGACTGGAAATTTTAAAAAGTGTAAAAAGAGATTTTTTGTTGTTCAGTGAATGTTCCCTATTTCACATTTTTTCCTATAACATTTTTAAGTTATCTTCGGTTGATTTGGTGAGTCTCTTCTGATTAGTCAAAGACAAAATGAGAGTAAGGCAGTGGAGGCTAACAGGGAGATTTATTTGAATTCCATAAGTGTTTTGAATTTTTAAGAAATAAATGTTAAAATAGCACAGCTCTAGTGGGTCATGGCCAAATGTTTTTTGGAAGACTTTTTATTTTCTACTTTTTAGATTGGCAAGTTAAGTCTGCAGCCATTTCTACTGTACCTAGTAATCTCCAGTTACATTATAAAGCTACAATTTTAAAAAGATGTATAAACCTGCAAAAATCAAGGCCAGCAATATCACTTTTTTTTTAATCCCATTTATAGCTTTTGCATGTCTTTTTTTTTTTTTGTTTTCTGAGGAAAAAAAAAAATTATTTATGTCAGTGAATGGAGAAATAGAGGTGTTAAGAATGTGGCTCTTGGGTGGGTTCCCCCCCACCTCTTAGCATGGAGATGGTGGTGCACGTCTTCTCCCATATACAGTGGTAAAGACCACCTCTTCTCCGACAGGCTGCTGAATATCACTTCTGTTGCCATCCCTGGTAACCACACTAATTGCTTACATGGAAAAGGAATATTAGGAAAATATTGAGTGAAGCTAAAAATACATTAAATATGATATAGCAGCTGGAAACGGGGAAAGCCAGCACCTTCCACCAGCCAGATCTCTACGGACCACCAGCAAAGTGCTCCGGGGGCCACTGCGACCATGCAACCACATAACGTGCTTTGGAACATTTACATGAAATATCACCTCCTGCTTTTTACCTTGACCTCAGAAGACTTCCCCAGCAAATGATAAACAATAAACTTACATAGTGTGCCCAAGAGACTTAGGTTCTAAATAAACTCTGTATGATGCCACACATTTTCGAGGAAGCAGAGCGTACCGTAGACCACACAAATCTCAGCCGCGAGCACCATTGCTTGTGTGTTGAGTGGTGCCAAGCTGGAACTCTTAAGCGATGACTGTGCCTGGGTATAGAAGCACAATCAGGGTGTTTTTTCAAGGGAAAAAAGTCTTGTGGCTGCCCCCTCCATAGCACCCGTGGTACCCAGAACGTGGCTCTTGGTCTCACTTTGGCTCCAAAACTGAAAGGAAGGAAATGAGAAGTGTTCAATAACGGCAGCACAAAGTGGGGCGTTAATTACTCTCCTGTAACAGATCATTCTGATACCAAAGATTGCATTTTCTTTTGCGTTTCTAGTGATTCAGTGAAACCACAGCTTTTCTTGGAGATTTTTCCTGAGTCCAGCCATTGCTTCCTTGGCTCCTAAGGAGGAAGAGAAAGGGAAAGATGGGATGCTGAATCCCATTCCCTCAAGCATGGCAATTCCTGACTTCTATCTATAAGGATTAATTCTTTTTAAACTGCTTGCAACCAAGCATCTGTCAGTATTGGTTATGAAGCTGCATAGGTACTTAATTTCTTCAAGAAATTTTTCATCTTCAATCATAGAAATGTGCTATAAATAAGTGGGAGAATTCATTGGAATGACTTTTGGACTCTGATATGCTGCTTTTTATTTTGGTAGCTTATCTGTTTTGATAAGTAAGGGAATTAGGATTTTACCTGATAACATTTCGCATTATGTTCTGAAGATACGTATGAGAAAGCAAAGTACAGCAACCACAATTTTCTTCATTACCTCATGGTAATAATTTTCTTGATTTCATGTACTGGGCATAATGCTGGGTGGACTCTATATAAAAAAATTAATTCCTTTTTAAATGCTTGTATTTGATTACTGGTTTTGTCCCTACTTCAGCACCTGAAATTTGTAAATTGGAAATAGAATTTCAAATTAAGATATTAATTCAGTTCAACTATAATTTTATAGTATTTTCTCTCCAAATTACCAATTATTCAAATCTCAATACTTGTCAATACATAGTAAGCCATGCACATTTGCCTGAATAAGCACAGCTCGTGTTTGTCTACTTTCTCAGTAGGAAAGGTCAGAAAACCACAATTTTATTTTATTTTTTTTTTAAAGAAAGGCAAATCTGAATGGATACCAAATTGTCCTTTTCACTGACCCCTTTTGGACTACCATCAATACAGTGAAATAATTAACAGTGCATTTATTTCACATGATATTCTGTTGAGCCCTACAAGAGTGATATTTGTCCCCTTTTTTTGTCTTTTATTCTTGACTCATAGCTTGGACATGCTGCAGTGTAACTTTGGATCCTTCTTTTTAGTGTTCTTGTAATATTATTATTAAACAGACAGTCCATATTTGATACTTGTAGTTTTGCTTCTGTCCTTTGCAAACCAAATATTTTTCATAATTTTGAAAATTCAATTTTTGAGTAAAGATTTTTAAGCACTCATGCTTTAACCCTCATTTGCCTAGGAGAAGATCTTTCTCAAGTGCAGATATTCAGATCTTCTGTTTCCTACTTTCAACTGAGCCACATTTATTAAAAAAAAAAGAGCCATTTTTTTTTTTGAGACATCTAACAAAGCTGTTTCTTATTTCCTTTTGACCGTTTCTGCACTCAAAGTAATTATTTAATAATTTTAGTGCACATGGGGGTCAGTGTCAGCCTGTTGCTTCTGTGTACACTCCCATCCTGAAGTCTTGCGAGGGACCTGGTGTTAAAGAAGAGAGAGTAACTATCTGTGCCTCCGCTTGGACATATGGGAAAATAGAGCATTGATCTATAGATTATGTATACAGGACTGTCTTTTGCCAGTATTTTCACCCTTTGTTTTTCGTTTGGTTTTAGTTTGGTCTGTTTTTTTAATCCCGTATATTTCAATAAACAATACATTGTGTCAGTAATAAAATGAGAAAACTTGTGTTTTTAATGAGGCATTAAGTGTCAAAGTGATGATTTAGTATCTGTGCTCGCTATGGGATAACTGCTAGAGAGCACATTTTGGATCAAATGAAAAACTAAAGTGTAATTAGTAGACACGGATGTGGTCATCTTCCAAAGTCCTTGCTTTTGTTTTTGTAGCAAGTAGATCAAGACTAGGGTGACTATAAAACGTCGATATTTTACAAAACTCTTCTTTTCTTGTTCCAAAAATTCTGCCAAATTGTACTTAAATGAAGTCTTCTGAGGAAAAAGCCTGTAAGAGTTCTTTACTATAAATACATTTTTGTGATTTTAAGAAGAATGGGGTATTTATAATGGATTGAAGCAGAGCTTCTCTGCTCTGTGTTATCTTTATAATGTTTGCCATAAAGTGCTTCCAGGCGACATCTTGACTTCTGTAATTTTTTTCTTCCTTTTCGTTGGTGCCTGGAACAGATTACTGTGGGTTATAACATTTTAAAACATCTAAGTAATCCATTTGAAAGCAGGAAAAGGCGCACGCCATTGATACGAAATTGCACTGACTTTCCAGAAAAAGATTTTATCACAGAACTTCCAGTTTCTTACTTTAGGGAGAAGGTTGAATGTTTTCATTTCTGAAATAAAATATTCTTTTAAAGCATTGTCTTTTTTATAGAAATTAAGGTATCTTATGGCAGAATTTTACTTTCAGAAAAAACGAGATTATTGGTGTGTTCAGTGCATTCTGAAATTAAACTTCAATTAAACTTGACTGTTCAAAGGAATTATTCTGTATTTTAATCATTGTGCATGCCTATCTCCTTCTTTTGGATATATTTTATTGGTGCCTAGTGGGGACATAATTTCTGTCTCTATTTTTCACTCACAGGTTCAGTGATAACACAGATTAACTACTCTTAACAGTTTGGGGTAGATTTGATTTTTGGTAATTGGGAGATTGTGGTGCTTCATTAGTTGTAGAAGGCATGAACTGCCATGACCCTGAGTTGTCAACTGTAAGAGCACAGATTTCCAAGCTATGATCTGTGGACCACTGATGATCCAAAAGTCAAATTTTACAGCAGTTTTTTTTTTAATAGATATAATATTAAAAAAAATAATCTAGAAATGCTGCAAATATTAATTTCATAGTTAAGTTTTACAGTGCTCATGAGAAATGCTGATATTTGTAATATCTTTTGGTCTCAAATATTTCCATGTTTTTAAAATAGGTCATGTTTTTTGATATTTGTTTATATTTCTACCTGTTATCCCAGTGAGTACTGTAACATCCATCTGACACAAGTACTGCAAAGATGAATAATGAGAATAGATGCATAGGTGGACTTTTCATATAATTTTGTTTTCCTATTAAAATTAGATCTAATTTGCTAATTTACTATTAAAATAAATCTAATTTGCAAAGCCTGATTTGTCAGTAGAGCACTATACCACACCGCAATGGGAGCATAGAGGGATATCTTGTCTTTTTTCACCCACAGACCAGCTGTGGATAAGTTGCTTCTCTTCTCCAGGCATTAACTTCAGGAACGGTAGTAAAGTAAAAAATAAAAGACATCACAAAATGTGTAAACACCTGATACGGAAGGTTGTTATTTCAGAATTGGATATAATCATCATAATTTAATGCCCAAAGATCTCATTCATAAAGCAGTGATGTGGCTTTAAAACAGTGAAAAATGGTCTTGACATTTTGAAGAATATAAAAAGAATAATATTATTTCTCTAAAAATTAGCATAAAGCATTCATCTTCATATTTTGTATCTTGTGGATTAGTTTAAATTGCCTTGTGGTTTTAATCTAGATTTAAAATAGCAAGGGATTTCCACATTTGGTTAACACTTATAACGTATATATACAGTGAAATGATGTTTTGACTTCCTACTCTCCTCATCACTTTTTCGCCCTGTCCTCTTGAGAGCAGACTGAAAATTCATCTCTCTTGGCTTTGTTAAATTCCATTTGTGTTTGGGTATATTGTTGAGATGAGCTTTTTCCTAGAGCAGAAATGACTGATCATCGTCCAGTCTGCATAGTCTAGAAAGACAGTTGTCTCATTTGTTTCCTGAAAAACTGAAACCCTTTGTGAATGAGCAAATGGAACATATTATGTTATACAACTGGAATAAATTATATCTTTTTCCTTTGCTAGTCATAAGGATTTGTAAAATTAATTTATGTTTAAAGACACTTAAGTGTTAGAATTTGGTGTATTCTGATTAGTATACAATGGTACTGAAATGGGGTCTTGCCATAGCTTTGTGTTGGGATAAATCTGCTGATTTTCAACAGTTTGAAGTGTTTACTGCAGTCTAAGAGAAAAAAAAAAAAAGAAACCCTAGTCAAACCAGGGTGAAATCTAGTTGGTTTTCATTAATAAATTGGACTTTTTAAAGCACCTATGTAACAAGTCTGCCCATATTCTAGCATTTATTTATTTTACAAAATCACATTCATTCTCCGCCAATGGATTTTGTACTTACAGCAGTTTACAAAGAGTAACCAAGCTAGTTCAGTGGAACCATATGTAGAAAGCTTATTCTGCAGAGCTTTTAGAAAAACTCACAAAATTAGGTTTTGATGGAATGTAGGCATACTCACCCTGAAAGATATGTATCTATAAATAGTTTGTTGAAAGTAAACATGCATAGCATCTTGCATCGAAATTGACAACATTTTGCATATTGACAGTTCCTAAAGTAATAGACCATGGGGGAGGAAAAATATTTTAAAAAGCTTACTCAAATGCATTTCCTAAGTTGTGTTTTTATGTACATGAATTCATTTTTCGTGTCTTTACTAACCCATAAAAGTTTAAGTACAGGTAATCTTACACTTTCTGCTTGAAATCGGACTTTAATTTACATATTTATTCTTCCAGTAATAAAATATACAGTATTCTGCTTTGATTTTATGTACAATATTGCTCATGAAGAGAAGTCATGGCAATTGTGGGGAGTTCCTTCCTGAGGAGTGAAAGAAAGTCAATGCCATTTCTGTCTCCAGAATGACAAGAAAGAGGATCTGGGTCATCCTCACCTTGATCCCTGGGCAGATCATCCTAGAAACCATTTCTGAGCCCATTAAGGTGATCTGGAGTTGTGAGTAGGCATTTACAAAGGGGAAAACATATGTGACCAACCTGATAGCCTTCTGTGATGAAATGACTGGTACAGTGTAAGAGGTAAGAGCAGTGAATGCTGTTTCCTTGATTTTAGCAAGGCTTTTGACACTGTCTCCTGTGACATCCTGATATCCAACCTCATGAAGTAGATAAATGGGTGGCCAGTGACACAGGCTGAAAACTGTTGACAGGCTGGATTTAAAGGGTTGATGTCAGCAACATGAAATCCATCTGGGGGATAGTTATTGGTGGTATACCTTCGGGATTGATCTTGATGTCAGTATTGTGTAATGTCTTCACTAGTGATTTGGATGATGGAACACAATGCACCCACAGAAAGTTTGTTGATGATGCAAAACTGGGAGGACTGATTAATAGACCAGGTGGGTGTGCTGCTGTTCAGAGGGACAACAGGAGGCTGGAGAAATGGGCCAGCAGGAACATCATGAAGTTCTATAAAGGGAAATCCCAAGTTGTGGCCCTGGGCAGGAATAAACCCAACCACCAAAGCTGACCATCTAGAAATAAGGTTTGCAGAGAGGGCCATGGTGGGTCCTGGTGGGCACCAACTTGGGCACATGTCCACAATGTGCTTTGTGGTAGCATTCTGAGCGGCATTAGGCAGGATGTTGCTGGCAGGTGATGAAGGTGATCCTTGTCCTCTGCTCAACACTGGTGAGACCCATCTGGATTGCTGGGTCTGCTGCTGGACTCTCTAGTACATGAGAGACATGGACATACTACAGCAAGCCAATGAAGGGCTACTAAGATGATTAGGAAACTGGAGTATCTCTCACACAAGGACAGGTTTGAGAGAACTGGGACAGTTCAGTTTAGAGAACAGAAGGCTCAGGGAGATGTTTATAAATACCTGATGGGAGGGAGTAAGGAAGCTTTTTTTCACTGGTGGGCCCTCACAGGACAAGAGGCAGTGACCACAGATTGAAACAGGAAATTCCACTGGAACATAAGCAAATTTTTTTTTACTGTGGGGGTGGTTAAATGTGTGGGAACAGACTGTGCAGAGTGGTTGTGGAGTGTCCATCCTTGGAGAAACTGGGCACAGCCCTGAGGGGACTTGTTTGAGCAGGGGAACTGGACTAGGTATCTCCATGTGTCCTTCTAACCTCACCTTTTCTGTGACTCATGGAGTAGCAGTGGTACAATGGTATTTTCTTTTTTTCCCTTCCCTCCTTCTACCCCCCTCCCTTTTCTGTCCTGCAGGACAGTAATTTTCCAGGTGTGAATATAAAATTAGTAAGGCAGAAATTGGATACAAATTTCTTACTGCATATATTACAGTGTTATAGTTACAAACTGTGCTGTTATACTAACAAAATTTGCCCTTTCTAAATGGAAAATTTTGGGTATTTTTTGGTTTCAACAAGTTATTGGAACATTCAAGTTCAGCCTAAGAACATGATTCAGAAGGTTCATGCTTAAACAAAACACTTTATTGAGTCAAGACTGGATGACCTCCCATGGAGCTGGGAGACTTCAGCATCTCTGAATTGCATTCCCTGAGGATTTTGTGTTATTCTTGATTTATAGGGGTGTCCCTGAGGACAGGGTTTGTCTTTATGTGAGAAGAATTGGACTTTTCATTTGGCAAGATGTTAGGCATTGTTAATTCTGCTGTCTGGCAGACCTTACCATTTAAAAACTCATGGTGTAAACAAGCTACTTCTATTTTCAGGTAAACAAAGTCACTCTTAGAAAGGTCTTGCCTTGTTTAGATCTTACTCAATGGTACAATGAACGGGACTGATGTCTTTGGATATTTCCATCATAGTAACTGAGAAGTATCTGTAGTTAAGACCATTAAGTAAGAATTAATACTTTTTCAGTAAGCTCAAAATAATTATTCAGTATAAATTTTCTTCCTCACTGTAGAATTTTAATTATAAGCAATAGTGAAGCTTATTTCAGACTGCCGATACAGAGTTCCAACAACTGTCTAGTAGCTGCAGGTAACATTCCATTTTTGAATGTGATCTTAAAGTATTTTAAGTCACATAATCAAGATTTCTTTTTGCATAGTTTTTTAACATCACCAGACCTCCCAGTTCCTGGTTCAGCTTAGTTTTCAGTGATCCAGCAGTTAAATTTCTGTGCTTCTGAAATGATTACAGGGGGTTTTAGCTCTTGTTTTCAGATGTTCTCCTTCAAATTTGCTCTCAGTGTTCTTTTTCTAAATTTTATCCTTTTTTTGTCACTGTGTACTTTTTAATACTTAAATGGTATTATGTAATGTTGCTCTTCTTGTTATTTATGCTTTTCCAATATTTGCAGATATCATCACAGCTTAATTTTATACTGAAAGAAAAAAAAAACCAACAAAAAGCATTTTGTAGCTGCTGTCTCGGTTTCGTCCTGTGCTTGCTGTTCTCACTGGCATACACATTTTGGAAAAAGCATTTTTCTTCAGCTGAATTCCTTTCAGTAAAGATTCGATAATTTAGTAATCAGATTTTTAGAGTTAATATTATAGTATTTAAACAAGTGAAGAGAACAATTCCACTTGCTGAATGTCATGGGTTCAGCAGTAGCAGTCATTTTTTTTCTCCTTCTTAGTAGAACCCATGACACTGAATAAGTAGATGGTAATTATTTTAGTAATTTCCTATAGCTTCTCTTGACTTCAGAGAAGTGGGAGAGTAGGAAGTTACTGTTGTTCACATTATCAGAGCAGTGAGAGACATCCTCAGTTATTAGACACAAAAATGTGAATAATTGTGTAGCAAAGTATAGGCCTAAGAAAGGAGAATGCATGGACTCATTTCAGGAGTTAGAGAAGCTATCAGTAACACCTTAAAGCATTATAGAGGGACAGGAGATACTACCCAAGGGGGATGGGATGGGACAGACATATATAAAAGAGCTGGCAGAGGAAACAGTGCTGGAACAGTTTTTTAAGTCAATACCGATTAACTCATCTTCGTATGCAAAATAATACAGTGACTATTAGCCAGTTAATTGTGTACTGTGTGGCCAGTTACCTATATATCTACCTATATATCTACTTCGATACACAAATTGCCTAGCCTGTGCAGCTGTGTATGTATGAGCAAGTCCTAGTCTTGTGTCATCAATGCTTATTTAAATAAAAGCAGGGTTTGGGACCATTTTCAGTCAGTGGCAAAGGTGTTAAAAATGCGGGATGCTGAGTGGAATTAAGATGCTGAATTTAGTGCCTGAAATATAGGCACTTCATGCATCCACATCTCTACATCAACTACAGGAAATTTAGGTTTTTGTATGTATTGTTCAGAGACATACTTTAGGGATGTCCTAAAATGATCCATGTCACTTGTCGTAGACAGGAGAAAGTACCCAGATTTGGGGTGTGCTGTCAGGTCTTACTGTTTACATATGTATCTAGATGAACCTATATATATATTATGATTTCCAATGTCCTCTAGAGACAACTGTGTGAAGTTGGGAATTGTGGACCCTGTTGCATTCTCTACTGAATGTGAACAAAAGGCTGACCCTATAGAATAGAATACTTAGGGTTGGAAAGAACTTTCAAGATCATATAGTTCCAACCGCCCTGCCATGGGCAGGGACACCTCACACTAAACCATGGCACCCAAGGCTCTGTCTCCAGCCTGGCCTTGAACACTGCCGGGGATCGAGCATTCACAAATTCCCTGGGCAACCCATTCCAGTGCCTCACCACCCTTACAGTAAAAAACTTCTTCCTTATATCCAATCTAAACTTCC
>WYDI02018917.1:0-47752 GCA_009867235.2 Psittacus erithacus | reverse complement strand
ATATGTAGAAAGGAATGTGTTGGTGGAAGAATTGTCATGGTTTGGTTATGAGGAAGTGTCTCCTTTGTACTTGTGCTGATGTAGGACCTGAAAAAAATGACCGGTCCTGAACTGCTGTTTGGAAATGAAAGAGCAGAAAAGGGCCCTCTCCTTAGAAACTTATTTCTACTTTAAAGAGAAGAATGAATAAAGAAAAGGGTGGGAAACCAGATCATCTGGAATCCATGCCTTTATTGCAGCTGTATCTAGAAGAAATGTGTATATTTGTAGGAGGAGGCTATTTCCAGGTATACACGCAGCAGAATTGGATTTCTGAAAATCAGAAGCTGTAACAACCAAAAGTGTTTCCGGGCTGGTTTTATGTCTTTATCGCTTTGTGGAAGCAGGGACTTGGCAGTCACTTCAGTAGTCCAGAGTTATCTTAAATAACAGGAATTGTTTATAGAAGACTGTTGTGATTAGTTTCTTAAAACTTTAGACTTGTCTAAACCAGTTTTCAATTTCACTTACATCTTAGTGTGTACAATAGTTCTGTAATTCATACGGAAAGCAGCAAAGATCAGTCTACATCTCAAGGGAAAACATTTGTTTTTAGAAGAGGTCAAAATGTAATCAGTGTTACAGTTCGCTCAGAGCTTTTTCTTGAAGCTATTGATGCATGGACAAGGTAGTAATAAATCAGATGTTTGTAGGATTTTTGGCACTGAGAGTGGTAATTATCTGAATTTAAGATCTTGAGGCCAACAGCTATCAACAGTTTCTGACAGTGGTAGTCTGCTTTAACTTGGCGGGTTTCAATAGATGCTGCTGCATGAAGTAAGCTTATTTTGAAGCAGCCGGTAGTATGTTATCTAGAGTACGTTTGTAGGTACACAATCAAATTGGATGTTATTTTTTGATTTATCTTTTTTACTTGGGATGCTGCTGAAATTTGATGCTGAAATCCTTATTATCCTTGCTGTTGACAAGTCCTGGAAAACCTGCAAGAAATACAATAATAGACACTGTTGATGTTGGCTTGGGGCAGCTTCAGAACTAACCAGTTTGGTATTTCTCCACAGAAGAACAAAACTATCATTTTAGCTGGGCTGCTGACAGTGTGTGTTGTCAGCTTTGTGCTCTTGCTTGGTGTGAGGAAAAACATAAAGCCTGTCACAGACTGAAAGGGCAAGAACCTTTCTGACAGTGTAAATTTTACAGATATTTGAAGCTGTTTTTTCTCCCCACCTTTCTGAAATGGTGTGCAAAGTATTTATGTTATCTGCTATGGGCAGATAACTTCTAAGACCCAGTAGTTGTTTCATCCTTTTGTAATCTGTATAATTCTTTACTTTTAAACTCCAGTTTTACAGACTGTTTTGCCCAGCCTCCTCTCACTGCAGGGAGCAGGAGGCCACATTCCTTTTCTCTTGTTCTTTGCAAAGGAAATTCATGCTTTCTGTGCCCAAATAGACTTCAGACTTGCCCTTACAGCTTTAGGAATGCCGTGTTGGCTTGTTTCACCTTCCAGGACGCTAATCTCCATCTTCTTTCTGAAATCCTCACTCTTGGAATTTGCTGTAATTGTGTATAGTGTAATTTGTGTATGGTTTCTGTCTATCTTTGCTTAAATTACTGTTTAACAGGGAAGAAGCAAGTTGGTTCCGTTTAGGTCCTGTTTTGTAGAGGTGTCTTTGTCCACCTAAAATCTTAGAATTACTTTGTGTCTCCCTTAAGCTTCTTTTGCTTTATTTAAAAATCAGTTCCAACCTTTTTAAGGAAGTAGTAAGGAAAATTATGCTAATTGTGATGATGTATAATATTCATTTGAAGTTAAATGTTATCAAAACCATTTTTTTTTCCTGAACTGTTGCATCTAAAGTGACAAATACTGAAAAATAATACATTTTAAGTGTTCTTTGCTTATCTCTTTTTTTTCTACTGTTTTAGGAACAAATTCTCTCATAAGTGGAGGATGGGATACATCTTCCTGGGGCTTAAGTTCAAATGCAGAACCACAGAATCAGCCAGTATCACCAACAGCAATCACTAAGCCAGTGAGGAGGACGGTAGTAGATGAATCTGAAAACTTCTTCAGTGCCTTTCTCTCTCCAGCAGATACTCAGAGCGTACAGAAAAATCCAGTAGTGTCCAAACCTCCAGCCAAATCACAGCGACCCAAAGAGGAGGTGAAAAGCACTTTAAAGGAGTCTCAGCACCTCAGTCAAGTGGAAGTACCAGTGACGACAGAGGCAGAAGTGAAGGATTCCTCTGTAGCTGGCCTAGAGGACTTGAAAAACCTTGATATTCCCAAGGAGGAATTAGAAGAGAATTCTGTGCTCGAATCTAACGTTAAGCGTGAAGAAACCACAAATGAAGTTACTGACAAAAAGGTGTCTGCTCTAAATTTGGAAGTACCTGAAGAAGCAATAAGTGAAAAATCCAGTGTAGAAGGGGATGGAGCAGGAGGTGCACCAGAAAGCACTTTGCAGCCTCTTAATGCAGGTACAAAAGACACGGGTTTGGAAACCAGGGAGCGAAAGACTGAGGACAGACAAAGCAATACACCCTCACCTCCTGTTAGCACTTTCTCCTCGGGGACATCCACAACTAGTGATATTGAAGTTCTGGACCATGAAAGTGTAATAAGTGAGAGCTCAGTAAGTTCAAGACAAGAAGCTGCAGATTCAAAATCCAGTCTCCATTTAATGCAGACATCATTTCAGCTTTTATCTACATCTGCTTGTGCAGATTATAATCGTTTAGATGACTTTCAAAAAATGACCGAGAGCTGCTGCTCCTCTGATGCTTTTGAAAGAATTGATTCCTTTAGCGTACAGTCTTTAGATAGTAGAAGTGTAAGTGAAATAAATTCAGATGATGAGTTATCAGGCAGGGCTTCTGCTTCAGTATCTGTTGCTGTCAGCCCTTCTGCACCAAAGACAGAAACGGCTGATGCCCTGAAAAGTAAATCTGAAAACTTGAATGATGTTCCTGTTTTACATGCTGAGGAAGCTGAGATGGAAGAAAGCGGGAGAAGTGCAACCCCTGTTAACTCTGAGCAGCCAGATGTTTTGGTTGCTGCTGTGCAAACTGCTGAAGAACAGGTTGTGAAAGAGGAGACAGAGCTGCAGCTGGATGCTGCTGATAAAGTGTCAGAGGAGGACACTGAAAAGCAGGAGCTCAAAAAGGTAACTGCAAAACATGTTTTGCAAACACACTCTTTAATTACAAATGAAACTCCTGTCTTACACAGGTATTAGCTGCACCTTATTTGAATGAAGTAATTGATGATGAACTACCTTGCCTTATAGAAAACTGTCCTTGATAGTCTGGAGTGGAATAGTACTGGCAAAATTTCTGGTCAGATCATTTCGGGTTTCGCTTAATCCATCTGGTTGTCGTTGCTGTGGGTTGTGAGTAACACTAACAAACAGGAAGCCTTGATAGGTCAAATGTGTTATTTTAATTCTTTGGTGCGAAAGGTGGAAGAAATTCCTTTAAGTATTTAGGTTTCAATTATGAAACTACAAGCCTTGAGGATTTCAGGATATTTTATAGTCCCCCCAGACTTAACAAGCTGTCAGAATCTGATTACATTGCAGGACATTATGCATATCCTTTGAGAATAGGAGTGGTTAGTGTAAATAAGACCTTTTTACTGGTAAATTAATGTTTGCTTTTAGCAGAAATAATCTTTACTTTTAAAAAGAAGGTGCCCTAGCCTTGTTAACGAAGAAGATAAGCATAGTTACGGATAATGAGTAGATTAAAAGAAATTTGTATGGCTAGTTTAGATAGACGACTAGAAATGTGGCGAAGTAGGATACTCAAGTGTATGGAAGGCTAAAACTAGAGCTTTGAAGCAGTATGTCTTGTCCAGTTCTGCCCATGTATTGTGTGCATTATCTTTCTTCCATTTCCTTTGTCACTTTCCTGTCCCTCTGTTCCTGTTTTTAATTTCTGAGCTCCTTTGACCTATGTTTTGCTCTGTTCCTTTGCATGCTGCTTTGCTCATAGTCTGTGTGCCTAATGTGTGGCATGAACGGCCTTGCCCTGTAGGCGTGTTTGCAATACTGATGCTGTTTCTGGTAGTAAAAAAGGAAAAGCAGTTGCTTATGGGAGTTCATAAAACCCCAATGCAATCTGTGTTTTAAGGGAAGCATATTTTTTTTTTGTGTGTAAATTATACAGAATGTCAGTGTAAATTCCTTAAGGAGCTGTATGGACAGTTATCTCTTAAGTTTTCCTAACTTAAATGGTTATACATTGTGCACAGTAGTAATAGTGGACCACTGTAAATTCTGTCTTTCAGTGGCCATGTTAAGCTACACTTAGAGAATGTTTCATTTGTTTATATCATATTTACATGTATGTTTGTGTGTTATTTCTCTGTATTTAGCTTTACAAAATCTAGTATTAAGAAATTATATTGATGGTGTGATCTAAGAGCTCTTGACCCTGAAAGTTCTCTTCCGTCATCTGATGCTGTTTTGCTAATGTGTGCTAACATTTCACAGAAGAGACCTTCAAATATCAATTGTTCTGTGATTCTGTAAAGAGTGCTGTAAAGAGCACTGGGAGTCTTAATGGTTAATGTTAGCTATAGTTGTATAGGCTGTCTTGTGTTTAGATACTGCTTAGTTCTAAACTAATGTGGCAGAAACACGGTAATCTTCAGTGACTTTTAGCTCAAATTCCTAAAAACATTGACAAGTTCAGCTTTAAATAGTCTCGGGAGGGAGTAGTGGGGGGAAAAGGGAAGCCTGCCCCTCTTATGTTTCAATTGTCCCATTCATCTGATCTTTATCTTTAAAAACATTGTCCAGATGATTGATTCATTAACTGAGAAACTGGAGAAGAGGGAAATACAGTTATTAAGTACTAGTAAAGAAAAAGCTCGCCTGGAAGAAGCTTACGATAACCTAAAAGAGTAAGTATGAAAATATGCCCAGTAGTGGGTGTAACTGTAACTTCACTGTAATGCAATGGCTGGACAATATTGTAAAACAAGTAGCTGTATAACTAGAACAAAGGTTGCAGGGGATGTGCACTGTTTGGGAAAGGTGGGAATAATGATTGCATGTGCTGTGATGGGATTTTTTTTTTTTTAAAGACACATTACTTCTTGGGGCCAAAATCTCTTTTGGGAAGAGGCTAGTGAAAGGTTTTTCAGTAAGTAAGAATTGGAATGACAAACAGATGTGTAGAGCCAGGCTTGGTTTTTAATGAAGGTCTTTGTTTTAAGACTAGATTCAGCTATTCAGGGAGACTGACTTTTGTGATACAGATGGATGAACCAGATTTATTAAGTAATTTGCTGACTAAAATATAAGCAGTGGAAGTGTGATAGCAGGGCTGGTTGTAGGGAAAAGCCTGAATTGTTTATTTAATTCAGTTAAAATTTAAAGGGAAAATAAAAGAGAAGTTTGGTTTACCAGTTTACTGGTCAGATATCAAGTTTAGAAATGTACAGACAACATGTGAAGGTATTAATGACTAAATTGCTCTTAACTTAAAAATACATTTAATCATTTGCCTTGTATGTGATCTAGACTATGGTCAGTCAGAAAGAACTTGATTAAGGGGCAAAACACTTAAGGTAAATAAAACATTAATGGTTTTTGTGGGTCAATTACTGAATTAATGAAGATCTTTGATTAGTACTTCTAATATGGATGTGGGGTTTTTTGAGTGCTGGTTAACATGTAAAATAAAAGCAAACAAACAAAACAAAACACATTTATAAATGCATTTAGGATAACCTATTGCAGACTGGTTGGAATGTCCCATAACCATGCAGCTGTTCTGAAATGTGAATTTTAAATGTAGTGAAATGTTTAGAATGAAAGAAGAGAGCAGTAGCCTTTCATCTCTCAAAGAGGAGTTTGCTCAGCGGATTGCGGATGCTGAGAAGAAGCTCCAGCTGGCCTGCAAAGAACGAGATGCTGCTAAAAAGGTAATTTGGCTTCATAGTGAAATTAACATTTTTATTTTAGAACACACTTACATTTCTTGAGGTAAATTAATAAAAAATTAAGCTAGGGAAAAGCATGTGACCAACAGGTGCTGTCTCATGGTATTAGTAACTGCTGTAAGCTGATTCTGGCCTTCCAGGCTGCTTGTTGTTTCGTTGTGTTGACACATAAATTCCTACAGCCATGTTGTGAACCAAGTTAAGGAGCACAGTGAAGTCAAAGTTAGTCTGGTTTTGGAAAAAGAAGATTTAACATTTGCTCTCATTTACCTTGTACCTGTAAATGCATTTGTGTTGGAGTGAGAAAGAAGAATGGCCTGGGGATGCAGAGAGGTGAAGAATGAGATTGACTTCTTTAGAGGATTAACTGGTAGGAAAATTAAAGACTGATGACAGATTGGTTTGGAATGAGCAAAGAAGTCTGCAGCAGCAAGGTTTATAGAGTTTAAATGTTCTTGACCTGGTATGGCAGTATTATATTTCTTGATCTTATTGCTAGTCTGCAAAAAGCAAACTCCAGTCTGCAACTGGAAAAAACCCTACATTTTTAACAGTTGTTTGGTCACTGTTTCTGTCACTATGTTTGCACAGTAATACGTTGAAATAGAAAAATGATCTGATACCTCTGTGAGAGTAGAATTTTGTTTTTACTGTATTGTGAAAGTTTAAAGTACAGAAAGATAAATGAAAGGAGGAGTTGGAACAAATTATACAGAGAATTTATGGAGTTGCAATCCTTGGAGGCTTTAAAACTGACGGAATAAGGCTCTGAGCAATCTGGTTTGATTGGATAATCTCCAGAGTTCCCTTCCAACCTAAACTGTTTTCAGAGAAAAGCCTTCTGAGAGGAAGTGGAGAAAGAAAAGGTGATCAGTGACTTACTGTGTGTTCCTCCCTAAATGTATTTTAATAAATTATCTGAAGTATTTTATGCTATTATTTAGGAAATGAAGACTGTTAAAGAAGAATTGGCAACTAGACTTAATACCAATGAAACTGCTGAATTGCTAAAAGAAAAAGAAGAGCAAATCAAAGGATTAATGGAAGAAGGTAAGAATTAAAGTATTGTAATAGTAAAACTTTGTGGAATATTTTGAAACATGCTGCCTTCACATACGCGTGTCCTTTATGCGGGGAAAAACACAACCTGTGAAGCATGTTAGATGTTTCTGAACATTTGAACCACTTAGTTAATAGCAAAGAACAACAGAAGGGGTCAGTCAGATACCGATGTCTAGGGAGTACTGCCTGCAGTGTGCAGGAAAAGGTGCTGTGAGATAAAACCAGCATGCAGCGCGACACTCTGTGTTCCATTCATCAGAAATCTAACTAGGGCATTGCTCAAGGCATTTCTACAGTGTTTCCTTTAACGCTTTTTAAGTTTGGAAGCAAAATGCAGTTTCTAAACGAACAGGCCATTTTGGTTTGCGTTTTTTTTTTTTTTTCCTGATAATGATGACCTCAATTGCTTTACTTTCAAAACCTGTAATTGCCCATCCTCTCTCACTGTAGCTTCGTGCAGCAAGGTCATCCTGGGATAAGGTAAATTTAAAACGTAAGAACTTGCATGGAAAAATGCAGAAGTGTTTCCATACACATTTGATTATTATTTTCATGGGACTGAAGAACAGGGGGAGGTGTGAGTAAAGAGAGTTCATAGAATAAGAACAGTGTGCACTAGTTTCATGTTAACTTTTTTCACAGGAGAAAAGCTTTCCAAACAGCAGCTGCACAATTCCAACATTATTAAGAAATTAAGAGCCAAAGAGAAAGAGAGAGAAAATATTAACACAAAACAGACCAAAAAGATTAAGGAAATGGAAGAGGAGTTGCAGCATTTAAAACAGGTGAGATGTTTGTTTCTTTTGGGCTTGTTGGGGTTTTTTTCAGCTTTTTCTGTGATCTGCAGAGTAGCCCTTTGAGGGAGGTTCTTGACTGATACTGTTTTGTTTTCTTGGAGACTTCTTTGTTTCATCTTGTTGGAACACTGGGGTGTGATCTCTGTATATGTTTTCAGAGCAGTTTAAAACTGAGGTCATATATATCTTTCCAGCTGCTTTTTTGTACTTGCGCTGCTGGTTATCAGGTGGGCAGACCAGATTCAGTACATGAACTTTTAGTTGGAAAACCTATACCAGCAAAATTTGGGTAAGGTTTTTTTTTTGCTTGTTTAGTGATTGAATCAAGACTTTACAAGCAGCAGACCCAGTCTGACAAGTGCAGAGTTGACATTGTCCTTGATTTGTGTTGTCTACCCTTTGTACTGGGATTAGTCTCATGCTTCTTGTTTGCACTCATAATAGGTGCTTGACGGCAAGGAAGAGCTTGAGAAGCAACATCGGGACAGCATTAAACAACTGAACAGTGTTGTGGAGCGACAAGAAAAGGATCTTGCTAAACTTCAGGCAGAAGTGGAAGACCTTGAAGAACGGAACAGAAGTGTCCAGGCAGCACTTGACAGTGCATATAAGTAAGCAAATATTTGTGTGCCTTTCTTCAAGCATATATTCAGCTTTTGTGAAATGTAAATATCTAGTAAAGCTATTTGCAGAGTTACTGTTGGCATTGTGTAAGCTTTAAATGCATTGTTTTGTTTTAGCTTGGTTTTTTTCCCTCCCTAGGGAACTTGCAGATCTTCATAAAGCTAATGCTACAAAGGACAGTGAGGCACAAGAAGCAGCCCTAAGTCAGGAAATGAAGGCAAAGGAAGAGCTTGGATTAGCTCTGGAGAAGGCCCAAGAGGAGGCTCGGCAGCAACAAGAAGCTTTGGCAATTCAGGTGGGTCTGAAATGCAGTGAATAAAACTTTGTCATTGAAGGAATGAATGTTTGCGTAGTGTGTGCACCTGACATAATGAACCAGATGCAGTATAAGGTGGAACTTGTGTTTCTGTACTTAGCAAATACCCAGTGGATATCTTTCCTATTAACTTATTCAGCCTAGTGGTAGTTGTGCTGAGCTTTGAAGTATTAATTTTATTTAAAAATACATTTAATTTGTCTAAATTAATGTACTTGGACAGGCTCTATGTTGAGTTTGTAGTGCTCTTACCATGATGTAAAGTTCAAGGCATTTAGTTAAACAAAATTTGTAGTAGTAGATAAATGTGTAACTGTTTATATGCATGCAAAACTTGAGCCTTTACCTTGTGAAGAGACATAACCTGTCTTGACAGTGGTTAAACTAGTACAGGACTGTAGCAGTGAATAGATGGTACTATAACTTCTGGAAGAAATTGGTGACAATGTCTTGTTTATTTAGGTGGCGGACCTGAGGCTGGCGTTGCAACGTGCAGAACAGCAGGCAGCAAGAAAAGAAGACTATTTACGCCAGGAAATTGGTGAACTACAAGAGGTACTATAGCAAATAGGTGATCCTAAATTGTATTTGCAAGGAGGGCATCTAAAAACTGAAAATAAAATGCTGTGGTGGTATTAACAGCCTGAAAGAGAGGCTTTGTCTTCCTGTTACCTGCTGTATTTGTCCTTTGTAGAATAACAATGGAAATGTTAATGTTTTTTTAATCACATAGTGAAAACAAAATCGTATTTTTTTATGATGCCTCTCATAAGTGGGATGCTGTCCTTCTAGTATAAGCTGTTAAGTTTGTGATAGACCGCTAAAATTGCTAGCAAATATGTTTTGAGTGACTTTAGGAGTCTTTTTACAGTTTTTACTGTCCAGAAGACAGATTGTTGCCAAAATGTTTCAAGAGACGTCCAGAGGGATGGATATTTCTGGACTGTTGCTCCATCACATGTCTGAAAATATTAAGCTTTTATCTTGGAATTTCATACTTTACTAAGAATTTGAACAAATGGATATTAAAATGTAGAGCAATTGTAAACCAGTGATTTTGGAATGTAAAACAACTGCTCTGTGTTTAGCTGAATTCTGTATTCATATTTCAATCCATCATATGATTTTAAAGCTTAAATATAATTAATCTGTGATTTCAGAGACTCCAAGAAGCAGAGAGCCGGAACCAAGAACTAAGTCAAAGTGTTACATCAGCTACACGGCCACTTCTTCGGCAGATAGAAAATCTGCAAGCCACTCTGGGCGCACAAACCTCTGCATGGGAAAAGCTTGAAAAGAACCTTTCTGACAGACTTGGTAAGATGCTTTTAGCTTTTAGTGAACTGTGAGGCTCTTGGAAACGTGAGGTAGCTGAAGGTAACTGAAAAGGACTTAACGCTTGTCCAAAGTGCAGATAGTGGATCAAGAGAGATGAGCAATAAATGCTTTCCTGTAAGGAGATGGTGTGTGCGGTATTCTGTCAAGATTCTTGCACATGTACTATAGATGTTTGATCAGAAAAGTTAAATTTCATGTTTTTCTTGACTTAATATTAGGTGAATCTCAAACTCTTCTAGCAGCGGCTGCTGAGAGAGAACGGGCTGCTACAGAAGAACTTCTTTCTAATAAAATTCAGATGTCTTCTACTGAATCTCAGAATAGTCGTTTAAGGCAAGAAAATACGCGCCTTCAGGCTCAGCTGGAAGTGGAGAGAAATAGATTGAAGAAAATGGAAAATGAAAACAGTAGGTGAGTTGCATTTTTGGTTAACAAACTATAGCGAAATGCAGTGAGCCTTGTTTTGTGTATCATATCTCTTTGGAAGTTGGAAGACCTGATTCTTTCGAGTGCTGATATGACTATGCAAAACATTGACCTCTGTTGGTAGAGTTGCCCAACTTGTTAAGGGTATTTTGTTTCATGCTAAAGATTGAAGCATGTTACTTATATAATGTTTTAAAGTCTTGAAGCTATGTTTGTTTTAAAAGCATGTGAATCTAATGTAATACAGAATGCTTATTTACTGGCTTTCTCTGCCTCTTTTCTTTCCTCAATGTAGGTATGAGGTTGAACTAGAAGGGCTCAAAGATGAGTATGCGAAAACCTTGGAAGATGCGAAGAAAGAAAAGGTATTGCCTACTTCACCTTTAATCTATGTTGTTGAAGTCTTAGCAGGTTAACAGACTGTATTTATTCTTGTAGACGCTGCTGGCTACCCAGTTAGAAATGGAGAAGATGAAAGTTGAACAGGAAAGAAAGAAGGCACTTTATGTGCAAGAAGCAGCAAAGGAGAAGGTACCAAAACCTAACATTTCAGTTCAGTCTTATTGATACTGTCATTATTTTAGTAGATACATGGAACCTGAAACTGTTACAAGCAGCAAAGTGCACTTAGAGCAGTACAGCGCATGCTGTCAGCCTGGGCTTTAAGGGCTTGGCTGAATTCCTGCTTTGTGTTTCGCATGACTATGTATAATGCCTGCTTTCCAGCTAAGTCGCAAGTGACAGAACAGTCCTCAATAGTCAGTAACTTTGTTACTGCTAATTAGCACTTGATACTTAAGTAAAACTGTTTCTATTACTGTTTTTGACCATCTCCAGTTCTAAAATCTAAGTGCTTTGTCCTTCAGAAGCTAGCATACTTTCAGATACTGCCAGCACAAGGAGGTTAGTCTATTTGGAAGTGTATCAGTAAAGCATTAGTGTGTGAGAAATCTTGGAATTTAATTCATAGAATAAAAAAACCCAAAGAAAATTATTAACATGCATTCTAAAAAGAGGCATACTTCTGGGTTTAGGACACTCCTGTGATAACTTTGGGCATACAGAACTGCCTCTGAATCTCCCCTGGCTACTTTAAAGAGAAATTCTTTTGGTGCAGTTTGCAACTTGTCTTCATTTCCTGAGAAGAACTGAACGTAGGCTTTAAGTGTTTTTGGCACAGAAATTCTTCATTGTTGAACTTTCATGTTTTAGGGATGGGGGAAGGAGAAATGTTGTCACATTGTGTTCTATGTGGTGGTGGTAGAAAAGGGCACTTTGTCCTTCACAGAATCTGTCTTTCACCATCTTGTAACTATTGTTTTTTATCTCACTGATGATGTTTTGTGGGTGTTTTTGAAGGATCGGAAGTCATTTACAGTTGAAACAGTTTCAAGTACCCCAACTATATCACGCTCTAGTTCCATAAGTGGAGTTGACATGGCAGGACTTCAGACATCTTTCCTCTCTCAGGTATCATCTATGAATTATATTGGCTTTTTTTTTTTTTTTTTTTTTGACAGATTGCTTTTTTTCCTCATTAGGAAGTTTTATTAATGTAAAAAATGTATGTTTACCTTAGACAAGGTAATTCCTATGCAAAAACATCTAAAACCTGCTTATGAGATATCTGTTATTGTAAAACATCTGTGAAAGACAATGCGAAACCACAGCTTGTATTGCAAGGTAACGTATTATATGTGTGTTGGTGCTGAGCTCACATCTAGAAGAACTGACTAATACTAGTCAAGTCAATTGGTTTATTTTTAGTAGCAATCCTGGCTTAGGGCACAACCTTGCTCTCAGGTGGTATCACTGACTGTTGTGGTCTCTGTGAAGTCTATTGCTTCTGCTGCTTCCTGTGGATAGTTATTGATGTCCACATCAAATGGCAGTTTTATAGGTGACACGAGAACCTGCCAGTAAGGAGCTATCTCAGATTGTACCTATTCACCTTAAGCTTTTGTTTTAAAAACAAACTTCAAGCATTGAAATGCTTGCCTGGTAACAGTATAATTTTAAATCTTAAGTGATGCTGTACTTCAGGACAAGGAAGATTCTAAAGTGTGCACATTTTTGTCTGATTTTAAGCTTCTCTAACCTTTTGTTCTTAGGATGATCCTCATGAACACTCCTTTGGGCCAGTAGCTACTAGTGGGAGCAATCTTTATGACGCTATAAGGATGGGAGCAGGTTCAAGTATAATCGAAAACCTTCAATCCCAGCTAAAACTAAGAGAAGGAGAGATTTCACATCTACAGGTACTGTAGTTATTCCTATATAACCAAACACAGTGTTTTTAAGTGTAAACACTAATGCAATCAATACTATATTTGTAGTTGGTTTTACATGCAATTTTACATGATTTGCAGCTGGTTTTACATGCAAGAAGCTCAGTTCCTCTCCCCACAGCGGAGTGCATTCACTCTTTCCCTTTCATGACAATTCTGTTATTGTCATGTCCAGAACAGCCGCTGAAGGCATGTGTATGAATGACCAAGAAAAGGATTTCTTGCTTCCTTTTTTGTTATAGCAAGAACCTATCCAGAAAACTTAACTTGTCTGTCTGCAAAAGAACAAATCCCAAACCACTGGTCAGATTTGAGAGTGAAGTGAGAGTGCTTCCAAGGTGCTGGCTTAAGAAAACTCCTTAATTACCGTCTCAGAATACTTTGATGTAGTGTTTTATAAATATGATAAATTCTTTCCTCCTCCTAATTGTTAAAAGTGTTTATCTTAGGTGGAAATTGGAAACCTTGAGAAAACTCGATCAATAATGGCAGAAGAACTGGTTAAATTAACAAATCAAAATGATGAACTTGAAGAAAAAGTGAAGGAAATACCAAAATTACGTGCCCAGTTAAAGGTAAGTTTATATCTGTTGGGAATCTGATGTAATATTGGCATATTTGTAGTTGTGGTGTTTTCTTAGTAATACCCCTGTCGATTTAGGATTTTATTCAAATCTGTCCCTAGTCATGAATGACTGAAGAGCCTGGTGGAGGGGGTTTATATGGTCAAATGTGAAAATGCTTCCTCCATGACTCAGTAGTCACTTCAGAATGCATTTGTTAGAAATGTGTGCTGTGCATAAGATTGCATGTTCTATCAGGGAGAGAACTTTGTTTTTTTATTTATCTCACTTAAGACATTTGTCTTTTAGTAAAAGGGCCATTTTGATAAATAGCATGGATTTAATAGAGGTTGGTGCGGAAGATGAATGAGTGTGAGTAGTGATGCAGGTAATAGGACAGATATTTTAATCCTCAGAGTGTGTAAGACCTTAAATGCTGGAAATAGTTTTTGAATAATTTTGGAAATTGTAATTGTTTTATAAATACAGAATTTTAAATTTCCCAGTGGAACACTTCACTAACTGTGGTTATTCCTGTAGTGAAACTGTTGGCTGTTTACTTACAGGTTTTAATGCTTATAGTAGTTGAACTTCAAGGTGCTTCAGTACATTCTCTGAATCCAGACTAATTCTTTGTCATCAAGGATCTTTGTCTTTGGAATGTCTTCCTCTTGTATCTGGAGTATAAATCTAGCGATGTTCGGAGTGTCAAAACATAAACGGTTTTTTGAAGAATTTACTCTATGCTTCACTGTAAAATACTTATACTTTGATAACATAACACTACACTTGTTTTCCCTAGTAGTGTAAAACATTATCATAGCAGCAACTTCTTAAAGTTGAAAAACAGATAACAAACAATGCGTTCTTGCAGGATTTGGATCAAAGATACAACACAATTCTTCAGATGTATGGAGAGAAAGCAGAGGAAGCTGAAGAACTCCGGCTAGACCTTGAAGATGTGAAAAACATGTACAAGACTCAGATAGATGAACTTTTGAAACAGAGACAAAATTAAGTCCTGCTGGAACTGCTTAACACTATATTATAACAGACTGTAAAGATAATTGTTTATGTAAATGCTGGATTTAAATGTCTTGTAAAAATCCCAACTGTATTATAGAAAATGTGACTATATAATAGAGTTCATATGTTGACAAAAATCAATGCTTCAAGTGTCTTGTACTGTCTGCAGTTAAATTATTTGTACAATATTTAATGGGTTTTTTTTTCAGTCATCCCTCTATTTAAGTTTCTGCTGATGGGTACATCGTTTTACTTGTAAACAGTAGCAGCAATGATGATTGTTACCTCATGAGACAGCACTGGAAGGCAGGAGTTTACTAAAGCAGCCCTTGATTCACAAACTCTATGAAAATGACAGCAGCAGTTTTTCTTAAGCGTTCTTAATAGGAGTTTTTCTAAAACCTCATCAGTTAGTTTTTAATAACAAAATAGCAGTGGCTTGCTCTCTGAAGCAGAACCAATAGATATTTTTATGGCAGGAAAATTCATACTTGCAACATCTGAACCTTAGGATGATAATTCTCTGCCTTAGCCAAATCAGATTAGTCTATTTTACACTAAGTCCTCTAAAGCGGAGCCTGAGGCTCAGATGAGACTATAAATTACGTCTTCATCTTGTGTATTACTTGTGTTGTCTCATGAGCTGTCTACAGACAGCAGCTCTGCTTGTAACTCACATGTGTTTAATTTTAACATCACAAAGCTGAACTATTCAATATTTATCCTAGATTTGGATGCTGATTTTTAACAGTAGTTAAGACAGTTCAGAAGAAAGCAGAAAATGAGGGTTATTTTTAGTTTCTGTTATTTGCTGCTGCTCTCATGGTTCCTTGTATGTAAGTAGCAAGGTTTAAAGTTATTGCAAAATTGTACTGTGACTTAATATAGTTTCCATATAAGTCTCCAGTGGCTGCAACATACTTCTCATGCCATTCCTTGAGCAAGGTATTGGTCAAATAGCATCCATGTGGCTTGAAATTTTTGGTAATGTCTGAGAAAATGTTTGAATTGGACCCTTGGGAATGTTGAGAATCAGGGGAAGAAGCTTGTGTCTTCCTCCCTGCATTCCAGACAGCAAATATTTAACTGCATCTCAGAATTGTAGCTACGATGGGTACTCAGGTGAACTACTCAGCAGTCAAAATTCCTTGCTTATCATACCAATGCCGCTACTGGGAGAGAGGTTTTTTCACATCTGTGCAAGTTCTAATTTGTGCTAGAGAAGTCTGTTCCTGTTTGTGTGTTCAGTGACCTGGGAGAGACAAGGGATGTGAATTATGAGAAATTGCTTCTGGAGAAGAGCTGCTCAGTAATACGATGTTTCTATGGATGCTGGGGATTTATTCCTCGCTGTGAGAATAGTCAGTCAGTGAAGTTACACAGGCAAGGGTATGTTTGTGGAAAGGCCTAGTTCAGTTTGAGGTTCAGGCATTTATTCTAGAGATTTCAATAAAGCCAGAGAGCAAGAACACTAAAATTTGTCTTAACTCCCTATTTGTCATAGAAACCCTTTTTCTCTTCTTTTCGTGGGGAGGTAGGAAGGAGCTGCCCTTTTACTGCCTTCATTTCAGTTGGGGAAACCATTTTTCTTCTGAACCCTTTTTCTTCTAAAACCTCAGAATTTAACACTTTGCCTTCATATTTGAAGGATGGTTGATCGCTTTAAGTTTCAACTCCCACTTCCCCCAAAAAAACTCCAAACCCCAGTCTATATAAAATCATTTGTTGGAACTTACTGATTTGCTGTGTGTTAGAATTATCATGTGCAAATGTGAGATGTTCAGCCTTTTCTTAAAAACCAAAACCAACTTTATATGATGCTCAAAGATTAGAAAATCCTATTCAGCTTTAATCTACTGCAGTGAATCAATAAACTGCTGATTTTGACCATTTTGTTACAGTCTTGATAGACAAATAGAGCACTTAAAAGTTCAAAGGAATTTGATCTATTGCTGCCAGTGCTTTTGAAGGTAACATTTCCATGTGAGGTGTGAGTAGCTTCAGGTCTGACACTGGTGCAGTTGTGACTATCTTGGGTTTTACAGAAGAGCTTAGGTAAATAGGAGCTTTTAACATGCAGTCAGCATTAACTGGTTTAGATACAAAAGCATTTGTCAGAGTTCTAGATTTTTAAATTTACAAAAGTAGATGTAAATAGTTATATTGACTATTTTTTGATTCTTACTCTCATTCAATGCAACCTTTACTATCACATGAGAATCAGATGGCCTACGGTGTCTTCATCATCAAAGCCTTAGAGAACAAAGTGCTAACATAGACTTGTAATTTGGTTATCTTTGCTATAAATCTTGGATGCTTGTTTTGAAGAAACATTAATGCCTGTTTGGCCACCTTAAAGTCATTGCTACTACTGAATTTGCAAAAAGTAATGTGCAAAATGAAAGGAGTTGGGTCTGGTTCTGTTTAAATGTATAGGTTTAGAATATTCCTTCTGAAAGCAACTAACTTATACCTCACTTTCACTGCATATACAAGTGTGAAGAAATGCTATTTAAAGGCTTACTCAACGTATACTCTGCAGAGAGGGCTTATTTCTGAGTCTGTGGGAGGTAATGCAAGGTAGCGGCAGTGGAGAGCTGTAGAATGCGCTGTTACTCGCTCGTTGGGGCACTGCTGCATCCTCGATGGATGCAGATGATGTTCAATATCTTACATGTTTGTACGTAAGAGAGAGAGTTTGCTCTTAATTTTTTTTGTCCTGCTCTAAGTTTGTTGCAATTCATGTACAGATGTTTTATGAAGGGCTATAATGATCCTGAGTATGGAATGAAATGGGTTGTCATACGGTTAAATTGGACCCCTGTGTTTCTAGTTGTAAAATGTGTATAGAATTGTAAAAAGCATGGGGCAGGGTGAAATAAAACTTTGTGCTAAGAGTGTGCTCTGGTTCTCTTTGAGAAAAAGACTTAAACATTGTCTTGTGAGGGGCGGATGTGCATGCACCTGGTACTATAAAAGAATACCGCTCAAGTTAGAAGATAAATGCAGTTTGAATTTAGAATTACAAATGCCAGTGAAACTCTTACGGTGGTGTGGGTGTTGAGGTGTGAGAGGCTGGTTTATTTATAAGCATACTGCAGTAATGGGATTAAAGACAATGTCACTTTTAGACCGATTTCCTGTATTCAAGCAGGGCACCTTCGGAGCCGGCAGGATCGGCGCAGGGGGTCACCCTTTGTCCTCCTGCCGCGGCTGGGCGCCTGTCCCGTTCCTCACCTGTAAACGAGGTGAGAAGCTGTCTGTTCGGTGGTGGAAGGATGCCAACACCCCAGCGTTGGTGCCTGCGGCCCCTGCGGCGCTTGTCAAAGCAGCGACCGAGTACGACCGTGAGCGAACTGCTGCGTGCTGGCAGCGCGGGAGCGGATCCGTGCGCCCGGCCAAGCGGCCATACATTAACCCGCTTCCGAAGGCGGCGGGAAGGGGCGGCCGGGGTCTCCGGGGAGCCGCCTCACACAATGGGGTGCCGGGAGGCTGCGCTTCCTGCTGAGCGGCGGCAGGAAAAGGCCTTTTCCTCCGCATCCTGAGAACGCCGCTCCCGCGGCGGCAGCGCCCGATTTCCGGCAGCGGGAGGAAGGCAGCGCCGCTCCCTCCTCAGGGCCAAGGCCCCGGGCAGGTGCCGCACGGCCTGGCCAGGCTCCTCCCTCCCCGTTCCCACCGCCTCCAGGTGGGGCGGGCCCCGGCGGCAGCGCTCCGGGCGCGGTTGCGCCGCGCTGAGGGGGCCGGAACGGGGTGTGGCGGCACCGCCCGGCCGGCCCCGCTCCGCTGCCCGCGGGTGTGAAGGAGGGGCGGGCGCAGCCCTCTTGTGGCGGGCGGTTTGCACCGCGGGCCGGGTCGTTCCTGCTCCCCCCATGACAGCAGTCGGGGCGGCATGAGGATTAAGGCCGTCGACCGGCGGGTAACGGGAGGAGCGGCCGGTTCCATGGGCCGCGGGGCTCCTCGGGGCCAGCGGGGCTGAGCGGAGGTGAGCTGAGGTGCCCGCTGTGGGCTCAGGGCGGGGCGGGATGGGGCTCGCTCTGGGCCCAGCACTGGGCCTTTCGCGGGCTGGGGCCCGGGTGCGGCACGGTTTTTACCATCGTGGGACCAGCGCCGGGTTCAGCATGGGCCAGAGGCTGTGTCTGCCTCTGGGTGTTGGTGCCTGCCCCAGGTGACCGCTCTGCAGCCAGGGCGCCGCTCTGGGGAGCCGTACACCTCAGCGCTGGGTTTGAGCTGGGGATGGGGTGCGGTGGGACCTCCCCGAGGTCAGCCCCTTGCCCGGGGTGCCTGCCACAGGGAAAGACAGGGACACAAAGTGCGTTCTTGCCGGAATCCGAGCACCCAGAGCGGTCAGAAAGGCTCCCGGGCTGTTAGAGGGTTGCTCTCATTGCTGTGAGCGTTTCTCAAGAAGCGGGATGTATTTAACACGGCTTTCCTTCCCCCCCTGCCCCAGGTTTCTGTACTTGGGAAATCTGAAGCAGTTCTCCTGAAACCAAACAGGTAAAACTACTTGTATTGTAGGAATATTGCTAAAGGCTTCAGTTGCAAGCAAGCATGCAAATTTTGGCAAATTATAATGCCAAAAAAGGGTTTTTTAGATACAGGGCATCCTTTTCTTTTCTCAGGAAGTTTGATGGTTCAAAGGAGGGGTGTTTGATGAGAAGGCTGCGTTACCAGGAAGGTACCTAGTCTGGTTTAGAGTATATAGATATGTGTATGTAAAATTAACTACAGTTAATTTAATAACTTAGTATTCAAAGTTTCTTTAACATGATGTAAACTACTAAAAATAAGCACCATGAAGCAGACTTAATTTTGACCATTTATTTGTGACTGCATAGTTTTCCTTCAGCTTATGATTAGTTTCTTCCAAAGTGGAGAATGCATTATTTTTATACTTATTTTTAAACTAAAGTTCTTCCTCTTCTCACCCCTCCCCCCAGTACTTCTACGTTTTCTTCCTGCTGGCTGGATATTCTATGCTCTATACTTAGTTTCCACATTTAAACTCTCAGGATCCCGTGGGATTCAACTAAAATAAACACACCCATTTTAGTCTGGTTGCGAGTTGGTAATAGCCCTCAATGACTAATGACTCAAAGATAATCCTGAGGTTGTACAATCTAGTCTCTTAGTGGAGGTTTTATATTTCATATGAAAAAGAAATCACCCCAGAAATACAAGGACAAATCCTTTGACTATATGGCTTAATATTGTCTGGTATGCTTGAAATGTGCTATGATGCAGATGCATTAAGTGTCTTTGATGTTTATTTGTTTAATAAGTACAGGGCTCACAGGTTGCCATGTTCATGTTGCTTGTGTTTGGATTGCTACTGCAAGGAATTCTGGCTGAAAACCTTACTGAGTTCAAAAACACTCCAGAAGAGCCGTTATATAGCTACAGTGCTATCAACCTGCCAGATGAGCACATTCCCTACTTTCTGCACAATAACCAGCATATTGCTGGCATCTGTCAGCAGGACTCCCATTGCCCGTATAAAGTAGGTTTGCTTTTTCTGTTTAATCAAATGTATTATCGGGGTGTTCTTTTCTTGGAGTCACAGCAGTTAAAGATGGGGATGAACTGGTTTCCTTGCCAATTAGTTCCGCTGGGAACTGGAATTGAGCTTTTGGAATAGTTGTACGGAGCTCTTCCTGCATCTCATGCTGTCATAAAACTGGATTTTAAATCTACTGGTTTGCAAGATTTGTATCCCCCTTCTTTTAGTTGTCACAGAGCTGAAATGATGATCTTATCTGAGTAACTCTTGTACATGTGAAAGGTGTTTGAACTAAGAACTGTTAGTAATTTCTCGGCCTGTGATTTTCAGCATGCTGTAGTGCTTTTGCAGAAGAGCCAAGAGTACAGGCAAATCAATGAAACACTGCTTCAGTCTTACTCTGCGGTTGCACATAATTCATTTACCTGAAGCAGGGGTAGTGAGCCTGAGGATCTGAGCTACGTGTGGCCCAGGAGCACTTCTTGTGTCTCTCAGACTGGAGCTGCTTTGTAGAGCTGGGGGTCGGAGCTGTGCTTCCCTTCTCTGGCTTCCTACAGCGCTGCAGAAGGCCATGTCTCTAGATTTGCCTAGGGAGCAGTGGTACACACATACTTGGAACTTGGAGCACCGTGCTTTGTGTGAGCTGAACTTTGTTATCTGTATCTATCAGTGATGTGGACATTTTCGAGTCCTACCTACTGGGCCAAGAAAAGTGTTTGTCCGGGGACAGACACATTAAAGAGAAGGATAATTTTGCTGTTCACATGTGTCCTCTTTGGAGCACAGCTGTGCATAAAGAATCTGGGTGTTCTTTCTGAAACTGAGAACAGACCAAACTGAAAGCCTTTCATGCAAGATTTATTAGTGAGAGGTAGTTTATAAGCTGACAACCAACTTAAGTCATTTACCATTTTGCTGTTGTGTAACCCAATACGCTCATTCTGTGTTACAGAAATACTTGAAGAAGCTAAAATCCTGCTGGGGTTATGAGAAATCTTGTAGATCAGATTACAGATTCAGTTACCCAGCGTGTGATTATGTTGAAACTGGATGGTAAGTTTCATTTTCAATGTATAAAAAACCAAAGAGTGTAGCACCCACGTTCCTATTAGCTGTGAAGTGAACATTACTGTGATGTTTAGAGTTTAAAGGATGATTCTTTGTGGAGATGTGTGTACATATATGTGTGTGTTTATATGTAACATGTCTTTCAACATGGCATGAAAGATTTAACTTTTTAAGGAAGAAAATACCATTTGAAATGCTTCCTGCCACAATGTTTTCATTATTGTGATTTAGCCTTGAATTCAGATTCCTGGAATAACTGTGTATTTCCTTTCTTAGCTTGAAAAGCAGAGGGAAAAATGTTAAAAAAGATTTTATACCCTTTTATGGGAGAGTAACTTTAAATTGTCATTGATGTTTTCACTTGCAGGCGGCGGGTGAGTTGCTTCCTGTTTTGCATTTTACGTGTCAATAAAGCAACTGGCTGGCTCTTCTGTTCCACTTTCAGCAGGGAAAATGTTATCTGTTACAATTATTACTAGAACTGAGCAATGGACCTTGATTTTTTTTCTCTCTCCTTCATATATCAGGGCAAGTGACATTGAGACAGCCCAACAGATATTCTGGAAACAAGCTGACTTTGGTTACATTCGAGAGAGGCTCAATGAAATGAAAACCCATTGTAAGCCTGCAGCAACAGTAGGTATTTCTAATAGATGTGATACTTTGCACTTGGTTTTACATCTAATTTTTGTTACTAAATCCTGCTTGTTCTTTTCTTAACAGGGAGATTCATCTCTGACCTGTTCTCAGTACCTTCAGCATTGCAGAGCCACGAACTTGTACATTGATTTACGAACTGTAAAGAGAAACCACGACAGGTCTCTGATTTGCTTTCGTTATAGTAAAACCAGGGGATGGCAGGGGAAGGGACTTCAGAATTTGTTTAGCCACGTGGTGTGCTTGTTGCCATAGGCCTTACTGCTGATCAGAGACTTGTTGCTGAGCTCCTGTTGAGATCTACCCCTCGTGATTGCTGTCTGCTGCTGCTATCAGCAGTGCAGGTTATTTAAAAAACTAAGCTCCCAGTTTTATGGAATGATGATGGGTGATTGAAATCCTCTCTTCTGATGGAAGAAAGCAAAACCTTTCTATGTCCTCAGTCACATCCTTTCTTGATCTTGACAGCGCTTGTAGTTGTCAGGTTCTTTTCATGAAAACTGGTCTTGCACTTCACTCTTATGTTGTGAAGATGTGGGTTGTGAAATCTGAGGTGAATTTCGGTGAGGAATTGTTGTTAAGAGCAAACAAACCTCCTCCCCTCAAACAACTAATGATGATCCTGTAAGTAATCATGTAGAAGTATCTAATTAAGTTACTCATTTTGATACGTGAAAATGATTCCTACTAACATTCTGGATAGATTAGTGCTGGTTTCTAAACTGATGTGTATAACTCCAAGGACACCACTATCTTTATTGGGGAATTGTGGGATATGTTTGACTTATGCTAAAGAAAATACTGAGGTTTTAAATGCCTATGAATCACTTGGCTGAGTGGAGTATGTACTTGAGATTGCAGAGCACTTGTAGCACTGTTGCACAAAAGCTAATAGACTTTTACTAATTTGCATTAGATTCAAAGAAGACTTTTTACAGAAGGGAGAAATTGGAGGTCACTGCACCCTTGACGTTAAGGCATTTTTGGCTGAAGGTCAACGCAAGAGCCCTCTGCAGTCTTGGTAAGAATCACTTGTCAAGGCTGCTTCCAAGTTCTCTTAGTAATTCTTTATTCTTTTTCATTGGCATTAGCAGCTGTGTGTAGGGGATTTCATACTGAGGAAATGGTTGTTCCTTTCTAAGGTCAGTTTGAGGGCTCATATTTGATACCTTGGGTAATTACATTGATGCAGAGTGTTCTGAAATATGCTATGTGTAATTGTGTCCTGCCTAATTGACAGCAGCAAATGATCTGAAAATGTCTTTTAATTTGAAGTTCAAGCCCTCAGGTGTTTTCTGGACATGATGCTGGTCCTATGTCTGATCTGCTTATAGGAGGAGACAATTGTTTTGTTGTGAAATGTCTTGAAGTTTGTACTTATGTCCTAGTTCACAGAGTCTTTGATGACATTGGGGCCACAGCAGTGCCTGGTCTGGATATACATTCACATGGTGCTCCCAAGGTGCCTGTGTTTGGAGTGTGAAATGGGCAACAGTTGACAGGCTGAGTAGGAAGTGCAGGAGGTCCTTTGTAGTAGGTGGTGAAGTATCACAAGTTGCATGTTAGCACTTCAAAGCTGCATTGCCAGTTAATTGATGACACATGGAGGAGTTGAAGCCATTAAGGTCTATATAAGAATTCATTTTTATTCCTTTCTCATGTTTCTCATTTTTTTTTCCCCTCTTTTTGCACTGATGGTCAGTTTCAGTTAAGAATAGCAGCGCAGGGGGAAGAGACTTTTCTTTTACCAGCTGTTATCGTCTCAACTGCTCATTCTTGTTTAGATCCAGGAATAATAAATACTGCATCTATGTTCATTATTCTGACCAAAGCATGAAGATCTTGCTGAAATGTCTTTGGCAATGCAGATCAAGTTGCTTATACCCACAGGTCTGGGCTCTATGGCTCTTTGTTATATCTCTACTGCCTTGATTTGTAGATCAAAGACGCTGTTCACTCCTGAGATCAAAGGTGGTGTTTAACCTTTTGAAGCTTATAACCTGAAGAACCTTCCATTACAATTTCAAATCATTTTAATTGTCAGACTCTATCAGTTTTCAGCAGTTCTGTTAAATCAAATGGACTGGATGAACAGTTACTAAATCTTAGATGTACTTAGATGAAGTACATTTGCCTAAGTATGTTAATGACAAAGCATGTTCTATGTGATTAAATCTTTGTAGGTTTGCAGAACTCCAGACATTTACTGCATTAAACTTCAGGCCTCTAGAAGATGGGAAGTGTGATGTTGTTATTGAAAAGCCAACATACTTCATGAAATTAGATGCAGGTAATTGGCATCTTCGTGCAGTAAAAATAGCCCATATCTAGCTTGCTCATCTACGTTATGCTTTTATGACTGTCAAGTTCATTTGTAATATATTTTTATCTTTAAAAAATAATGTGATTTTTGAATTCCCTTTTTTTTTTCTGTAGTTCCTTTGATGAGCTTGGAAACTGAAATTTAAAATTTTTACATTTTCCCACAGATGAATAAAAGAAAATTAAAAAATACAGTGAAAAATTTCCTGCCACTTGTCTTGCACATTCTTGTGGCTGTGTTTTGACATTCTTTGACTTACTGTGCAGAAGATTCTTTGGCATAGCCTTTGATTGAGGCAGTGTTTTTGGATGACGGGTTTCATACCATGAAACACAAGCATGGGTGTATGTGTCTTGTAAGTGTTCAGGAATTGAGGATTCTCTGTGTATTGAGTGATATGGAAGAGGAAGTGATATTCAGAGAGAGGCAGCACCCAAGCATCTTTAGGAACCAGCCAGTTTTTGAAGTTCACCAACCTTTTTGTTCATGCAGCATATTCTGCAGATATATGTTAATGAAAGAGGGTGTTCAGCATGTAGACATATAAACAAACTGCTGTGGTTAAACTGGATAGCTGCCTGTGGCACACTGCAACTGTGAACTGAATTACCTCCCTTCCCTGCAAGCCAGTATCTTATATTTTAAGTAAAGTTGCTGCGGGCCTCTGAGCAGTTACCGGAGAAGTGTTGCTGTGCTGCCAGTTCGTACCTTTGAGCAGGGTGGTCTGGGTGTGACTCAGGAGGTGATTTTGCCCAGCTCCATTGTTTTAGGGGAGGCAGGGGAAATTGCAGTGGGAACAGTATAGGCAGCTAATTCCTATCATAGCAGCTCTTTTTGGTCAGAAGCTTAGAAACAGGGACTGTACACACATAGTTTCAAACCTGAGATCTGGTCTTCACTACCAAGAAAACTGGGCTATGTTACCTCCTGTGTTTCACGGTAGTTTTTATGCTCCATGGTCTTAAGGTATTAGCTTAAGGAACCAAGAATGAACAAGAATTCTCAGTTTTTTTCTCAGAGCAATTCTTGGGCTTTGGCTCGCATGCAAGTACAAGTTCTGTCTTGTAGTCCTGCCGACAGAGCTTCCCTTAAGCCTAGTAAAGCAGCACTAAGATCAGTGCTGAGGGCCTGTTTTTAATGTTTCCTGTATGTCTAGCTAGCTATTGTTAAAGAAGTTGCTTTCATATACTTCAGCAAGCAGCTGCAGACTGTAATAGGAAATAGCTTGTGAAACTATCTTTTTCTTATGCTGTTTTTTGCCACTCTTCTGTTTCTCTGAACTTTTTAAGAACAGATCTTTACTTCAGATTTCTTACCTCAGTTCCTTCCCTTAGGAAGTTTGCCTCTTTATGGTGTATAAAAAGCACTCAGTCAGAAGCAGGGGAAAACTGATATAAAAGGCAGGATACTAATAAGGAACGAATGCATGAACCAGTTAAAAGTGGAGGGAGTAATATGGTATTTTGCTAACTATTCTTTCTTTCTTTCCCAGGTGTTAATATGTATCATCACTTCTGTGATTTTGTCAATCTTTATATCACACAGCATATCAATAATTCCTTCAGTACTGATGTCAACATAGTCATGTGGGACACTGTAAGTCATCTGTGCTTCTAATGTGTTTGCGATGGGTTGTCTTTCTGCTTTATAGAGACTGAAGATTTTAGTAGCCAGTCCTTTGCTTTCTTGTGGGCTTAGCCATGTGGAACTGGGAAGTTTTTGGATCCTGTTAATACAGGTGCATAAACAATACTTGGGGAACAGATTTTCCACGATAAATCATGTGCTGTTTGAACGCTACTCTGTAGCTCATCTTTTGCTAGTACATAATTACACCTTTTTTTGGTGTGACCTCAAACATAACATCACCTGTATTTCCAGTACGTGGCTTTTGAACATTTCATGTTGTTTTCTGTACCCTTCTTTTCTCTGAGAGTTTCGAAGTAGATTTACTCAAAACTTTCTTCTGTATTTAAAAAGAAACGCTGCCTGGCATCTTTCTGAATCAGTAATGTGCAGCCTGTAATGAAGAAACAACAAAATTAAATCCTTGTATATTTATTAAAACAGGGTATAATACTTAATTCCTCTAAATAGCCTTCTTGCAGTTGTTTCTCTCAATCACCTCTTAGGATGCCATGATGACATATAAAAGAAGTTTTTAAGTAGGGCTATTTCTGTTCTACTGCTGATTTGAAACCATGATTGTTTAATACTAGTTTTACTGGCCAGTATTTAAGGTGTTAAACTTAATAACAAACTGGGGTAAACTAAATAACAAACTAGGCATCTTGAAATATGCCACATAACGTGTGTAATAGGGACCAGATATAGCACAGTTCCTGACTATGGTATTGTCCCACACTTGTCTTGTTCTTATAAAATCGTAGGTTTTCTTTCTGAATATTTACTGGTAGGATAACTAATATTCAGCAGAAAACTGCAAATATCCCCTGCTTACTATTTATTGAGAAACTTCTGCCCAGAAGAAACCCCCTTTTCTAATTGTCTTACATTTTGAAAGCTGAAATAAATGCACTTTCCAGAAAAACAAGCTCTCTAGATGTTATTCAGGGACCTGTTAATCTGGCTCTGATGCCTTTCTGAAAAGGTCAGATGTCAAATGCATTGTAAATTACCTTGAGAAGCAACTTTTTGTCTTCTATCACATTGGTGAATCAAATAGCTCTTTCAAATGTAGCATTCAAAATACATGTCACAATGCTATATCATTTTAAGAGTCTTAACTCATCAGACTGCTTGAATTCATTACCATGTGCAACCAGATGATGGCACCAACTAACTGCTGATGAACTGTCTATGCTGATTGAATGATGGTCTTGAGCTTATTAATCATTCTCTCTTTTTCTCAATGTAATTAGATTTGGCCATGTACATTTGAAATTAAGACTATGAATGATCACAGATGGATCTTCCAGATTACAAGTAGAGACCTGATCTTCAAAGCTGGAAGTATTACTTTCCAACCTTACCTGCTCTCCTTAAAAATGCTTTGCAAACATTGCTCTCCTGCTCTTGCAGAAGCAGCCTGCAAGCCAAAACCCAGTGGATTTCCTACTCATTTTCTGCTTTGTTTAACTCTGGCTAAACAAAGATCAGGTCTCTACTTCTAATCTGGAAGATCATCTGCAGTCATTCTTAGTCTTAATTTCAAATTTCTTGTGGAGAGTGTTTCCACATAACTTCCCAAGCAGCCTGAACCAGCTCCAGCATCAAAAGGAAGCTTTAAATGAGAATCTGCACCAGGACTACCAAGGTCATACTTAATTGCATTCAAAGAACAAGAGATGGTGACTCTTAGCCCTTGGTTGTGTAGGAAGTGTTACAAAATTGAAGGCAAGAGCCCCTGCTGCTATGCCAATGTTGTAGGAAGTAGATGGTTCTTAAAAGAGCTTTGCTGCAGAGAGGGAAGTTTTATACTGCCCTGTAGAGAAACTTCTCAGCAGCTTATCAGAGTAATGCAAAACGTAGTTTCCTGGCCATTTCTTACATCAAATCAGATCATTTCCTTCAATTTGTGATCCATATGCAGTATGCAAGTGACAATCCCAAAACAGAGGCAAATGTTAAGTAGGCTCATTGTGACTTTTGACTTCATACATTACTGCAGCACTTGAATTCCCAGGTGTTTTTTTCAGTCTCAAGAGTTGAGGTTCATGCCTTTTACCATGCCTATGTGGCTGTTCATTGAAATTTAACTTGTGTTCTGTTGTGTCTGAGGAAAGTAGTAGGTACTTCTTGTTCCTAACGCAAATTCTAATCTACTGCTTGAAAACTTGTCTAGATTGCTAATTTATAAAAGCATTTTATTAAGAATTAGCTACCTGACAGGTAGAGTTAACTACCATTGTAAATGCAGGGTTCAGTGTTCTGTGATGTCTGTTCTGTGCTAGGCTGTCTCTGGTCCCGTGGTGGTGATTAGGTATATTAACTGTGTATTAAACTTGTATACAGAATTTGTAAATCATGAAGAGAGTTTTCATATGCATTTAAGTAGTAATTTTGCCCTTGTGTTTTTCCCTTTTCTCCTAGAGCTCATATGGCTATGGTGACCTGTTCAGTGAGACGTGGAAGGCATTTACCAACTATGAAATAATACACTTGAAAACCTTTGACTCTAAAAGGGTATGGAATTTTATATTTTGTTTTCATTCAGTCATTAGGTAGCAAATATGACAGCTTCTCAAGCTGCTTGTGGACATGGGTGTTTCAGAGAAAAGCATTAATACCTTTCATTAAAGTAACCATTCATTCAGAGCTCATTTTAGTCTCCTAAAGCCTGTCTTAAACTCTTTACTCTCTAACCGGTTTTCTTTATTTTGTTCATGCTTGTTCTGTCTTGGGGGTGTCTTTTTTACCTCTTCCCACACTTGCATCCTAAGTGAGGGCTCTTTTGGGATCAGGATTGTCTTTGTTCTATTCATTTGCACAGTCAAGGAAATGAGGGTGCTCTTGACAGGAGCATGTAATTGCTATCTCATTATAAGCAGTGATCCCACTGAATGAGCATGGGATGTGCCAGCGGAAGGTAGTAGTGCAGCGTAACTTCTTGTGATCTTCCTTTGCAGATATGCTTTAAAGAAGCAGTCTTCTCATTACTGCCTCGAATGCGATATGGCTTGTTTTATAACACACCATTGGTGAGTCTTTTTTTATCTGTCCACTGTGTTAACTAGCTGTACATGTGACAGTATAAAATCTGAGCTAATGAATCCCTCAAGTGTCTAGCTGAGTTACCATGTAATGTACTGCATTGAAGGTCTGTGTGGCTCCAAATGAGATGCTCTTCCCTAAAGGTTAGAATTTTGAAGTTGTTAGCTGGCTGGTAGTAACTGCTTGTGTGCAATGTCCTATGTCACAGCTTATGAGATGTGTTATTATTCCTCTTTAATGGGTGGGCACTGTGAACTTACTGGTATTTTTGCAGACAAGGGCTTGCACACTGACAGGCTTCCCTGAGGGTATTAGCTCATGCATTCAGGCTCTAACACTGTAGAGAGAGTTACGTTTCGTCCTGAATGAAAGTCTCACTTGTGTTGCAGTGCCATGTTCAGTGCAGTGCATGATACTGGGCTTTTATTTCACAAGAATGGCAAAACACTGATCGCAAAGAGAGGTTTTTCTGAGCAAAATAAATTTTTGCATTATCAGTTGCTTTTTTTGTTTTAATTTCAGATCTCTGGCTGTCATGGTACAGGGCTGTTTAGAGCATTTTCTCAGCATGTGTTACACAGATTAAATATCACACAAGAAGGACCCAAGGTATGATAACTGAATAATAAAATTGTAACATGGACCTGATGGCTTTTTTCAGAGAAACAGCATTAGCAAGCTGGACCCAGTGGTGAAATAAGAGCATATTGTGAACTTCTTGTCCTTTTCCGTGATGCTTGGGACTTTTTTTCCAGTATATCTATATGTTCTGTGAAGGCCTTTAGCAAACACTTGTGTATGTTTGTGAAAGTTGCCCTCATGTCTTATTTACATAGGACAGATTTTAGAACATCCTCCTTCCAGCCCTGGGATCTCTTCCCAGTCCCTATTCTCTGTTCCCAAGGCCTTCGTGTCCGTCCCAGTTAAGCAAGATATGTGGCACATGGTCTCTTCTGGATCACACTGACAAGGTGCTGTCCTTGCAGTCCAGCAAGAAGGGATCCCACTGAGCAATGCAGTGATCTTGTTCTTCATCAGTCCTTGTAGGTACTGCCGAGCTTGGATCAGAGGAGGAAATGGTTGAATCTAGTCCTTCTGACCCTTGCCCAGTACCATCTCTCTGTCCATCTATCTTACACCCACTGTTAGTCTCTGCAAATTGTTGCAATGGCTGCATTGGTGGATACAGCAGTTCTGAGCTTTTTGAAGTGTTTGCTAGAGAGTAGCCTATGTATTATCGCTGAGGGGCACGCATTCAAAGCACTGCACAGGCATTTAGTTATGCTTCTCCTGCTGATGCTAATGGGAGCCATGCAGTTAAATCTCTTTATTTCGCTTGGAACACTTACCCCTGTGAGTCCAATTAATTTAAAGAGGTAAAAAGAGGAACTGTTATAGAAGTAAAATATTTTTCCCCAAAGATCTTGTGCACAAGCCATCTTAAAAGCTGCTTTCCTACTTTCAAAAACTGCTGTATAAAGAGTAATACAAAGGCTCTTTTTATACTGAATAAAAGAAATCTTTCAGAAAATGTTTTATTCTTTGCTAATAGTCAGACTTTTGCAAAGTTTTTGACACTTGACATCTGTTGGAAAATACGATGTGAATTTTAAGGTGGTTACATCATCTGTTACATGGAGAAGGGACATGTTTTGTTTCTCAAATAACTACCGAAAGTAAATATGGAAGTGTTTGGAGTCTGCCTCATAGCAATACACTGAAGCTTCTTTCTTTTTAGGATGGGAAAATCCGAGTCACAATACTTGCACGCAGCACAGATTACCGGAAAATCTTGAACCAGAATGAGGTGGGGTCCCTTATTTTTAAAACATTTATCAGAAGTTTTATTTTGCTCATTGAATTGATTATTTATTTCTGGGGGTGTAGCCAAGACATCTGTCTTCTGACAAATCTTGGGCAAATATGTTCAGTGCTAATATTAATTTCTTCTACTATGTCTTCTAGTCTCTGTTTTCTGTATACAAAACACTGAACCTTGCTGCCCTTTAAGTATCCAATAGAAGACTACAGATGTAATACTAAAAGCATTTCCCTTTAACAAACAGGCACTGCAGAGCTGCTGATAAAATTAAATTATTTCACTTTCAGACTATCTCTTGTATTTGTAGCATCCCCAGTGCTGACGACTCTAACAAAAACCTTTGTTATGCTTGCAGATTAAAATGCAGAAGCTATTGTATCTGAGTACATGCATTCAAAACTTAATGAAATTTCATGTATGATTCAAAAACATGAATCAATAACTTAGTGGGCTTGTGGTGTAGCTTCTCTTATGGTAAAATGATAAAATCTAATGTTTTCATACCTGTCTTCATTCTTAGCTGTTAGTGCCTGACAAAAATGCATTGGGATTATCATTCCCCACTGTATGGGGGGAGAAATTGAGGCTTGTTTGATGCAATAGCTCAGTGGTAGAATAGACAGAGTGCAAATGGTTAGGTGTAGCACTGCGGACAGCCAAGCAGATAAGGCACGCATGTATTGTGTTCTCTGGTGATAAGCACATGACAGACAGGGAGAAGTTAATCCTACCTTTACTACACTTTACTACAAGAGAGAGAATACCTGGCTCTTTCTCCCTCTACTGCTGGCTATGGATTGGAGACTTACAGAAAGCCCTTTTAGGTTGGAAGGCCTGGCTCTAACCTGGTTTCACTTCTCCTGTGCGTAGGAATCTGACCTAGTAAGGTATTTTTGAAAATCCTTCTTAGCTACCAATTTGCTTCTTCAGGTATTGGAATATATTTTGGAAATCCAACCACTTATTCCCACTACTCCTCCTAGTCTGAGTGGTTTAGGATTGGGTCCTGGGGCATGTAAAAGTCAACAGAAGCTCTATATGAGATTGCAGGAGATCTGTGTCTGCTCTCCAGGGGTTGCTGTGCCAGGAATAACTTATGTATCTTAGGTGGGAAGGCACAAGAGGAGGGGAACTGCTCCTTTATGTGGCAGTGACAGTATGTTCTGTCTTGCTCATTGTTATTCCCTGCTGGGCAGGAGGAGTCTGTAAGATGGTCAGGAGTGCAGGGGAGGAATTAATTGAAGGAGATTGCCTAATCATTGTCTTTTTATTCACTTCCTTAGCTTGTGAATGCTTTGAAAACAGTATCGATGCTGGAGGTCAAAGTGGTAGACTACAAATACAAGTACGTAAGTTGATAGAAGAACCTAGTGTGATCTCATGCTGCCTATTGCTGGGGAAAGCTGTTTGCAGGCAAAGATATATGTGCCCCAGTGTCTAACCTTTTAAAAATCCAAGAACTGGTAAGAAAGGAAGAATGTCATTCAGGGAGTGGTGGGTGAGCTAGTTAAACACTCCCACCCTATGATGCACTGCTTAGGAATGAATCTCTAGGGTTAGTAGTCTCAGGTTAAAGCTACTATGTGATGAACAAGTTTTGAAATCATTTCTCTTCCTGTTTCCTCCACTCTCCTAAAACCAGCTGTGTTCGCATTGCTCTTTTGAATTTGCTAATGCTTTGCAGTAACTGTGGCTCCAATAGGTCCCATTCTCTTGCATGAAGGTAGTATTTTGTATTATATGACCGTTAGCTTAGTAATGAATAATAACTGAGCTTACTTGCTGCTGTAGTAGCCCCTGAAGACACTACTTGAGGTCAGTTTGTGATGCTCAGATGTAGTAGGCACTCTGTCAGTAAGAAATGGCTTGAAGAAAAAGTTTCCAAGTGGTGTCTGCCTGTGCCAAATGGCAGCAGCTCCCATTTACTCAATGATGCTGTCACTGGTCAGGCAGGAGGCATGAGAAACTGAAGCAGCACTGAGACATGGGTGTTTTGACCAAAGCAGTGACAATGTGAGGAAGTCAAGAGTTGCCTCCAATTCCCCTGTTAATGAAAGCCCTTGAGCAGTCTAATAAGAAAAGAGGTAGATACCATTGAGAGATCATCTGGGCTGTCTCATTTGAAAGCTTGACCAAGTGGTACTTCCACAACTCCCATGCTTGTCAAATACCCTTCAATATTGCAGATTTCCACAGCTCTCCTGTGGCATCACTGTCATAGTTAGGAGGGCTTCCCTGGTGTCTGCCTTTGTAGCAGTTTAAGTAGCTAAGAAACGTGTGGTTTAAGCCAGTTTCTTTCTACTCTCTTCCAAATGGTCCGAGGGGATGTTATTCTCTTCCTTTTCAATGTATGAACTGTTCATACCCAAATGAAGCATGTAATTTCTCTTTGCAGTTGTCAGTCTTCTCTTAACAATTAAGTGTCTTTAGTCCATTTCCTTGTGCACTCAGGAAACACCTGGTTATTTAAAGAGAATACTTTATTTGGAGTTTACAGGCAAAGGATGGGAGAGAGTGACAGTTCCAGAAGCTGAAACCAGTTCCTGGTCTCCTTGTTTCTTCTTGATGCACTTTCCATAAGTGAAGGTTGACTATCTGCATCTTTAGGCAGAGTCCTATGATACGATTATGAATTGTGTACTTCTACATTACATGAAAAAAGTTTAGGTCTTTTATGTTGAGTTGTTGGGGGGTTTTATAGGAGGTGATGCCTCTTTTTTTGAAAGGCAGTAAAAAATCACAATCTTACAAAAAATTTAAAGAAAACCCTCAAATTTTTGGAACACTTTTGTGAAGTTTTGAAACCTGTCTGCATTTGTTTTAATTCTGTGCTGCGTTATTTCTGGATGCAGCATTTATGACTCTTGGTATTGTTCCTTGAAAAATCAATTCTATCTTTCAGCATTCCCTTAAGTTAATTCTGTGCTTTCTGCGTGTCGCTGACTCTCGCTGTGATGGGCAGGCATGCCAGGTCACCATCTTTGTTGTGTTGTCCGCAGGGAACTTGAATTTTCCGAGCAGTTGAGGATTACCCACAACTCTGATATATTCATTGGGATGCATGGAGCTGGACTTACCCATTTGCTCTTTCTGCCAGACTGGGCTGTTGTTTTTGAACTGTAAGTTTGTTTCTCTCTTTCCCCTCTATTACACAACTACTTATGTCTGTTCTTACATGTTAATGAAGCACTCTTCCTTGCCTGTATTTGACTATCAATGCTTGCCTTGCGTCCTCATCTAGACTTCATTTTTGGCAGCCCTCTCTTCTGGGGATAGAAAGTGAGGAAGCTTTGATTACGAAGTATAGTGTAACTGTATCATACAGGTTTAATCTGCGATTTCTTAAGATGCTGTGGTATAAATACAATGCAGCCTGATCAACAGTGGTGCAGGTTAAATGGCAAAAAGCAAGAAAGCCTCAGTGGTCAAATCCTGCCCAGTGAGTCTGAAATATAACAGTATTTTGGTGATACAGGTAAATTGATTGCATGAGTTACATGCCCAAGGCATTACAGATCCCCCCGAGTGTTATTTATATTCTCTTTTCTGTGCTCAGGACATGAGCACCAGCTTGCTGGCCAAGCTCAGCTGTGTGTCATTCTCTTTTACCTAAACTTCTCTAGTAGCTTCCTTTTTAAACAAACTTTGTGATACATTGTGGATGTTAACAGGAATTCCAGTTCTACAGAACTAAACAAAAATATAGGATACTTGTCAGAAGAGCGCTGAATTATCTGTGCTGGGAAATTCTGCTTGAAGCCCCCTGTTTTCAGCAGAGCAAAAACTGTCCATGGCTTCAGTGCCTTCGAACTGGACAGCAAACATTTTGGCTTGCAGCTTTTTTTCCTGTTCCACCCTGGTAAACTTCAGCACAATTTCTGTAGATAAATAACATTTTTTTTTATGCCTGTCCCTAGATACAACTGTGAAGATGAACGCTGTTACCTGGATTTGGCAAGGCTGAGAGGCATTCACTACATCACTTGGCGAAAAAGGAATAAAGTATTTCCTCAAGATCAGGTAATGATGGCCACTGCTGAAGGGTGGCATGCTGTAACTTGAAGCATTTAACATTTAGCTTCCTTCACCTATCTACGCTGCGGTATTTGAAATATGGTTTTCATTCTTAAGACCAAATTAACTTCCATGTTGTGATTAAGAAATCATTTATATTAATGGCTGAGGGAATAAGAGAAATGAAATGAATTGGCCATTAATCCAAGCCATCCACAGCATCGCTGTTACGTGGTTACTTTGCTGACTCTTTTGCCTCAGCAGATCAGAAATAATGAATTAAAATGGCAGATGCTGAAGTATTTTTCTTGCTTTTTGAATGGAAGATGTATTGAGGTTTTTTTCCTGTCTAAAAGGCCTTATTTCATTCTCCAGGGGCACCACCCAACACTGGGAGAGCATCCAAAATTTACAAACTACTCCTTTGATGTGGAAGAATTTATGTACTTGGTGCTTCTGGCTGCAAATCATGTTTCACAGCATTCCAAGTGGCCGTTTAGGGTAAAACATGATGAACTCTAATTTAGACTTCTGACTGAAATATTCTTTTTAAATAATGCTCCGTAAAACTATTGTAACAACATAAAGCAAAATGCTGGTGTGAAACGTGTAAACCTCTGCGAGGGAAATGACCCGTTATTAGTCCAACCACTTCTTATCACTATAGCTTACCTTTATAATCCCTCTCTTTACTTCGGGGAGGTTTTTCTATGTAAAAAACCTATTTTTCAGAACTCTTTTTTGGGGTTTTTAGCTCTGTATTTTTTCAGTCCAAATTCTAAAATACTTGTCTTTGTATAAAGATTTGTCCATCCATTTCATATAAGATTTTCTGGGGTAGATACTGATGTTGTAATGATTTATGCCTACTATTGCATGACAAAATGCTAGAGGATGCATAGTTGCATTGGGATGGAGGGACTAAACTGAAAGACCAAGCTATAATTTAGTTGCAGTTTTTATTCTGGTCTCTCTGTATAGTCTCTGTGCCCATGAAGTAGGCCTGTCAGAGCTCCTCAGTTCATCTTTCTTAAGAAGCTAGATGTTTTTATACTATAGGTCTGTACCTGTAAGTAAAAATCTGAATAGGAATTACACTGCCCAATGTGTCACTTGCGGGTGAGTTACACGACGTAGTCGTTCCAGGCTGGCTTGTTAGTTCCTTTCTGTCACCATCCATGTCCTTGCTGTGCTTGCCCCTGTGTTGTTTCTAGGTTTGAAGATCTTCCTTTGTTAAATAGTGATTGTAAGAATGACGTGGTTAAGTAAGTTTTAACTTTTGTTGTTTGATTCAACAGACACTGCAGACTTTTATTTCAAGTTTCAAAACATTTTCAAGTTAGAAAGCAGTCCTACGTTTTTGCATTTAAATATAAACTTTGACTCTTCTCCCTGTAGTTTTAAATGCTAAAATGCAAGAGGCCTGCTCAGTAGGTTTAGTCAGTCTCCTATCTCAAAGCCAGTATATCTTTTCCAAAGTGAATACTTAAAACTTTGGGTGTTTCCTACTTCATCACATAAAACAGCACTCTGCAATGGAAAACCTGAGCAAATTGGAGTAAAACTTGAGTCTTTTTGAAGATCCTAAAGGGAATCAACTTCTATTTATTTTTTTTTTGTGACAAATGATAAGATACAGAGCGTGTCTTTCAGCTGCAGATGGAAGGAAATGAAGTCATGAGGAACCTTGTTGCTGGAGTCATTAAAAGCCTGATCTGTTAATATTTATGTTTTCTCAGAATGTTGAAGAGTCAATGTAGGAAACTTTTGAAAATGCTTCCAAAGCCAGTAGCATAGTTCACATGGTTCATAGTTTAGAGTGAAGGAAATACTAAGCCAAATCCAAGTTCTTTGTGAAATTCCCTCAGAGCTAACATGCTTCTGCTAGAGGGGGTGGAGAAAAAGGGACTAGTTCTGTTGTTTTAAGTGAGGCCAGAAGGATGTGGGGAATCAAGTTCAGTGAGATAAAAAACAGTTCTATGTTACGGATTTTTTTTGGAATGTATTCCTGTGATAAGCTTGCAATATGATGATACAGTCTCAGTGGCTTGAAACGGAGCATACATTTGTATACAAAAGCAAGATAATTACTGTAAATGTAAACATTTCACTGGTGTAATTGTAGATATAATTGACTTCCATTCTCCAGCAGTCACTGGCAGTTTCACAGAGTGTAGGTACATTTACTGACCTGCCTATACTGGTAAAGCCTGAGTTACTGTAAGTGTAACTTTCATATAGATTTCTCACGACCTTAAGCAGTGCATAGGAGAAGTTAGGTATAGCTGATACACAAGATATTCTAAGGTATCTGGTGCAATTCTTAGTGTAGTGCATTGTTTTATTGATGAATTAAACTGTTTAAAGAACCATAGAAGCAAAATTGCACTTCTTGACATGGAAAAAAAAAGCCCTTGAAATACAGTTTCCTGTATTTGTGTGTGTGTGTGTTTGGGATTGTTTTTTTCATGTTGTGGTTTTGGAAGAAAAAAATGTATAAAACTGAAATCAGTGAAGTGTCTGAGTTCGAATGAAACCAACTCGAAATAAAGAAGACTTTTGACTATGAACTGTGCACAGATATTTGATAACTTTTTAAATAAAAAGCCTTTATTTAAGAAACAAGTGTAAAACTTTTGGTAATAGTTTGCCAGGTTTTAGAGGCAAATGTTTGAAACACTGTTATTGCATAGAGTTATGTGTCTGCTTTTCCCTGCTGTGACAAGCTGGTGTTCTGAGGTCCAAACTGATACTCAGGTTTATTTACCTGGGATTCTCTCAGAGACAGCTCAGTCATCTTGCACTGTTTGCTGGCTTTGTTTTCAGGCATTTTAAGACTGGGTTGTGAAAACCTTTGTGTACATTCAACTTCTTGCGCTGCAGATGATGCTGCTGAAGCCAGTGTGTGGATGCAAGCATGTGCTTGGATCTGTACAGAAGCAGCTAATGAGAAGATTCTCTTTTAAGTGGTATTAGGACTAGCTAGAGCAAGTGGTCAAACATATGCCTCAATGTGCTAAGGAGAGGCTGTGGGGACTGAATCCAAGACTGAAATATCCTGGCAATATTCAGCACTTTCAGCAAATATGAGTGCAGCATCAACAGTTGATGGCCAACATATTTTTCAGCATTTGTGACTTAACATTATTGGGATGAAAATACTATTTTGGTTGATTAGCTTCACAAATACTCACAAAATTATCTTGGCAGCAGCAGGAGGTTTGGTTGGTTTAAATTGTGCCAATAAATCCTGAGAGACAGTTTGGGCAACAGCAGAGATCTGGCTTGTGACTTTCTTAAAGAGGGTCTGGGCCTGGAAATTGGAATTTGAGGGATCCAGGAGACTTTTGAGTCAGTTGTTCTTTAGGAGGGTATAGCTCTGGATTGTGTTTTCCTAACAGACCATAGGAATCTTGTTCCTTGCTACTTCTGTTTTGTTTTGTGTTGTTTTTTCTGTTTGTCTTTCCAATTCACTTAAGTTTTGAGTCTGTGTTTAACTGGCGCATTGTCATCAGCATGAGGAATTTAGTGGGACTTAATGAACATTGCCAATCCTGAATGCTTACAGGATTGCCTGTGTTTCATTTACAGTGTAAACTGAGAGTTGGATTTGAAATAAACCATAATTTATGGAAGCACACAGTGTCGTTCCTTTTTACATCAGCATTCTTCAAGATGTAGTTTCAATTTTCACTTTGTGAAGTTCTGTGGAAGTTGGGTGAGTGTGAGAAATGGTTTGTGGTGGGAAGGTGGAAAATCAGGGTTATTTATCTGAATGGTACAATTATAAATATTAAGGCAATACATTTTTAAAAGCAATTAAATAATAATGAAGTGGTTTAATTCTTGCTGTTAATCTTACCACTTGTACCATTATGGAGATAACTCAGGGTTTAGAATGTCTCTTACTATTTTACTTTATTTTTTTAAGGAGAGAAGCTGAAGGGAATGTTCTCCTTGAGAGCTTTTCATCTGCTCAGAAGAGTAAATGTGAGGGATAATTTTCTTTGATTTCAACATTGAATAATTGTTTCAATTTGAAGTGTTTGCCTTGAAGTTGAGCTCTTACTTCCACACCTCTGAATATGGATTTCTCATGGATCGGGCTTTTTGCCTGAAATATATTTTAGTGTGTACTACTAAATACTCTTCTGGCTTTTGTCCTGAAAGTCCAGAGGAGATTGGCTCTTCCTTGTACATTTATCAACTCTCATCACCCCTCTCTTGTTGTAGTTCCTCACCTGGCAGTGTGGGCATGAGGGGTGCAAAGCCTTCAGCTACTGAAGTACCAACCTCCTAGTCCAAATGGGTGTTGCACCATCAGGACCGCATGGATCAGCTAATGTAAGGGCTCTCTAACTCACTTTGGCCGACGAAGTCAGCTGCCTTAGCAGAAGCCTTCACTTCAAACTGTTGGCCACAGACTTGTTTTATCTGTTATGTGAGGGATGGTTGTGTGAGCTGCTCCTCTGGTGTGCAGTACCTGGGAGCAGGCAGACAGACAGGTCTTGGTGGCTGGGATCACCTTTCCATTAAACGAGAGGTGGAAAAAATGACTATGCCAGTCTTGGTGAGGTCTGAGGTCTGAACTCCTTCTGTGTTGGTGGCGATGAGCAGTTTATGTTGTGGGTATCTCAAACAGTGCAGCTGATAAAAATGCTTTGTGGAGGTAGGGAGGGAGATGCACAGTGAGAATGAAGAGGGGTGAGAAGGAGGAAGGTGTATGTGTAAAGGCTGCAGAGGGGTAAAATGGGCAGTGTCATTCCCAAGGCTGAGGCTCAAAAGACCTCATGAACAATTATAACTGCAGCAAAGTGTTTGGAAACCCCACTGGGACAGAGCCAAAAATGAGGGTATTGAAAATGTTATGTGGTGAGGTGCAGGAAGGACCCATGTTGCCGGATTCCTAGCCAGGTGAGGAGGGGAGCAGTGTCCCCAGCCAGGGTGGGCTTTTGGGGGGAAGGGCCAGGGCTGACAGTGCATGCTTAAATGTATTTTTTTTTAGTAGGGTGCTCTTTTTTTTGAGAGAGATGAAATATTTTTATAGTGTAAAAATGTTTGTATATAAATAAAATATAATGAGTAATATAGATATATAAAATATAACAACTATTTCTGTTTTACTGTTGCCTTTTGGAGTGGGGAATAAAACACAAAAATTAAAAGCAGACTCTATCTCTTACTTTCCTTTATGTTTTCTTGGTTTTCCTTCTCTTTCCTATCTCTCCACGGCAAATGAAAAATGAGAAGTAACAAAAAAGAAAACTGACACTATTAATGAGAAGAGAAGCACCTGAATTTGCTTCAAGCTTGTATCACATCAGAAATGGCTTTGGTTTTGACTTGTATCTTTTTAAAATCAGATTTGGCTTTGGCCATTTGAAGAGTGTTTGAAACAATATAGCATGCAAAATGTGAAAAGCTTTTGAGTAGAGGGTGAGAAATCAGCTACCCCATTGGTCATAATCTGGGTTTCTTTGTCCCTTGCTGCGTGCCATCACTTCTGATGATATTCAGCAAGGGGCTGGCAATGCGCTCCCAGCCAGTGCTGGGGCTGTGTGTTATTACAGGGTCAGGCTGGATGTGGTTCTGGGCAACCTGAATTAGTTTAGGCTGTCCCTGCTCATTGCAGGGTGTTGGACTAGATGGCCTTTGAAGGTCCCTTCCAAACTAAACCATTCTATGATTATATATGAATAAGTCTCATTGGTCTCCTCAGCTCTTCACCAGAGCCCACTCGCATCCAGCACAGTGTTGGAGGATCTCATGCTTGCTTCCGTGTCAGCTGCTTGGCCTGGGTGTCCCTTGACTGGAATTGTCTCTTAGATTGTGGTGGACATCCAATTTCCAGGTAAGCCAGAGCAACACTTTCATCTGATTGATGGGAGTGCAGTAGATGGCACTAGAGCCCTTTCCAGTGTTCTCTTGGCTGTTCAAATGGAGTCTCATTTCAAATGCAAGATGCTCACTAGGAGTGCGATTAAGCAACTGCTCCTGCAGCTGATTTCGGTTTTCCCCCTTCTTGTTTGTAGAAGGGAATGCCTGGAAAAAAGATTAATCCAGGGAGATTTTAGGCTTTAGCGTGGGATTACTCAGATTCCATAATATCAGAATCATTTTCTTCAGCTTTTCTTTAAGCAACTTACTTGGTGTTGGAAAATAATTTTCAGTTAATCTTTGGTGGCAAAATGCTCTTTCTCATTTTCTTGTAAAAAAAATCCCCTACTAAACTGTCTCTTTTTAACAGTTAATGCAATTCCTGTTCTACCGGAAGGTCCAGATTTTCACTTAAGCAACACATTACCCATTCTTGCAATTTATCCTGCACCTTTCACTACCTGCCTATTTCTGCCATTTATTTCACTGTGTGTGTGTTTCTGTGCATCTGGAGTTGCTGAAAATGTGGACTACTGACGCTCAGAAAATAGTATGAAAATACCGGAAAACTGGAGTTTTTCTATTTGAAAAACCCAACGATTGCCATAAGGATATTTGTTTTCAAAGAAAAATACTTGAGCTGTACCCGTTTTCCAGATGTATCGCATGGTAGCCATTGGCTGCCCAGAGAGTGCTGCTGTGTTTGAGTGTTGGTTAGAGCTGTGGGGCTGATTTTTCTGCTGCCTAAGATGCAGCTTTAAACAGCTGAGCAAAATGAAAGCTTTAAAAGTTAATACAGGGTGGTAATTGTGTTACTGTGCAAGAAGGATGGAAACCAGGTGAGTATTGTTACATGATGCAAGTGTTGAAAGAAGGCAGACGCTCTCCATTCCTGTGACACAAGAGCAACACGTCCATCATTAGCTGTGGTGGTTGAACTAGAGCTCTGGAGTCCCTCTGTGGGTGTATGTGATGAAACCTGGAAACTATCATTTTCCTTTCAGTGGCATGGGGGGGACAGAGCCTGTGGAAAGAGGAAGGCTGCAGTGGATGTGAAGGTCAATGACTGCTACCTTTTGGTATTTCTCCATTATTGTCCATGGGTTTGTGTCAGGTGAGGAACATGGACAGGTCCTGAGCATGCAGAGACTGCAGCAGGGCTTATCCCTGTCTAGCATTAGATTTTAATTCATTGTGCAGGTAACTAAAATCCTCATCACAGTCACATATCAGGTACAGGAATGTGCCTGGCCCTTGGGATGTGCAGGAGGTGGCAGGGAGGGATGGTCGCAAGGATTCTGGGTACGAGGGTGCGAGTGCGGCAGTATCCGCCGTTGGCCATCATTCATTACCCCATCAAGGACTCAGCACATCAGTCAGTGGAAAGGTGTGTGTATCGAGCTGACAGCTCTGAATTGTTTCTTCACCAATTACCGTGCCAAAGCCTTGATAGCGTAATGAAACGTGCCTCCTACCTATCACTTCATCTCTGTCAAACTGACTGGGTGTTCTTAGTTTGTTATGACTGGGAGAACTTCAGTAGCATCAGAAAAATAAGCAAGCTTGTCTCTGGTGTAAAAGGCTCAAAGACAGAATGAATGCTGTTAATCAAAGATACCTCAGTCCAGATGAAAACCTAGGTGGAAAAAAGCTTCATGGGACTGGCTAAGCCATCAGCTCTGCCTTCATTTGGCATCCAGTGAGGGACAGAAGTGTAGGAAATTTTCTTTGCTAGACATCCTTATACTTAGTAAAGTGTTCATCCTTTCTTATAATTTATTCATTGTGGTCTAGCATAGTCTAAAATATCAGACCTTCCCTCTCTATCCTTTTACATACTCATTCTTTGATGCTTCTTAATTCATTATTTAGGCAGTCTGCATTCTGCTGTACAAAACACCCTCCTCCCAGTAGTTTGATGTTACCAGTTATTCCTGTATCAGTGTCAGCAGCAAGGGGCAGGGTGGGATGCTCTGCTCCCTCTGCACTCACCTCCTGCACCCATACTGGCTGTTCCACTAGGTGAGGATTAAAGAGCTTTGCAGCAGAGGGAATGCCCAGCCAGAGCTCAAATGCTACAGCTCCAGCAAAGCGCTCCAGAATATGCTGAAGTAAGGCTTGCATGTGTGTAGGAGCACCTGAGTGGGGAAGTGGCTCAGTGGCACTTTAGAGGGAAGAGGGCATCACAGTTCTTGGTACCCAAACACCTGAGGTAACCCTGCTGCTGTGGGGACCCGGAGTCCCACCACATCCCATCCTGCAGCAGGGGCTGACTTAGCGTTGATGAAAACCAGGGGATTCCTTTGATGGTGGTGTACTTGGAGTGCAAAGTACTCCCTGCCTTGTCATTAATGACAAAGTTGGATCCTGTTGACAGGAACAATTGCAGCTGAAAACTGCATCTGCACATATTGAGGTCTGAGTGATGCTTTGATTTTAATTCTTGTGAGCAATCTATTTGCTCCCTGGGTATAGTGTTTGAATGGCGGCCAAATGTGCAATTCTGTCCTGCCCCCCAGTTCCTGTGTGTAATGTTTGCAAGGTGGGTCTGCATCCAGGAACAGTGTGCCCAGAAAGCATCATGTTCATAGCACTGCTTTTCCCTAACAGAAAGAAGCTAGGCATGTAGTTCAATGAACAATATTAAAATACACTTCTTTTTAAAAAGTATATAAGAAAGGTTAAGTAAATTAAGAGGAACAAATACTCCAAAACTCCTTCTAATGCCCTTGGTTGCAAACCTGCCCTGAAAACCATCTATTCAGTATTTTTAATGTTCCACCCAAAGAAAAACTTGGGAATATTTGACCTTTTAATGCATGCTTCAAAGAAAACACTTCCAAATGCTACGTAATAAATCAATCTTTACTTACTTAATAACCATGATGTTTTCCTTTTGAGTCAGGAACGCATGAGAAAGTCTAGGATTAAAAAACTCGAATTGACAGCTTTCTGGTCATTTAATGTAAATTGTATTTTATTGATCAGATTTGAAAGCATTTAATATTAGATTTGTGCAATGACATCAGCTGAGGATGCTGCCGTCACTCTGGAGACAAACCCCGTCTGCATGGCAGAAGCTCTATCTCTGTAGAAGGGACTTGGCCTCACCACTCAGCTACAAATCTTTGCTTTATGTTTTACAGATACTAAACAATTTTGCTTGTTTCTAAGGCTTTCTGGGGTTTTTCCCTCTCTGATAAAACTGTGTTTACTTGTTCTCATATTTGCTGTTTAACAGCTCTCCATATCATATTTACCCAGTCGATATCCTTCTGTGGGCAGCTTGTTTTAGCAAAGCAGTTTATTAAAGCATAGGTGCATTGCACTGCTGCGTTGAGCACTGCCATGCGAGAAAGTTTCCTCCGGAATGCAGCAATACAGACTTATCAAATATTCGTTTTGGGACATCTAAATGAAGCAGGATAAAAAGGAGCGCAGCTGCAGATCCTGCGTAGATGCTTGTGCAAATCCTGCTGTGGGTGAAATCTTGCTGGACACTGCCCTGCTGTGAAGGAAGCACATCACGATCCTTGCAGCTTGTTTGTCTTCCTGCATCTTTCCTTCACTTTTTAAATTTATGTCATCCAAATTCTTCATTTTTAAAGTATTTTTTCCTTCCTTTTTTTTCCTCTTGGCTAAGAAGAGATGCCCAAGTTTCTGTCCCTGGGGGCAGGTGTCAGTTTACCTCCAGTATACTCTGTTACTCGTCTTCATCTGCTCTTGGAGTTAACCAGACCTAGACTGCTTTTTTTGGTGGTTGCTCTGACCACTGAAATCCCAACCTCATCCCTCCTTAACTGGTGCTGAGATGGCATCAGAAGTGATGCTGATGCTGTTTTACACAGTGACACTTCTCCTGCAGCCACTCTGCCAGCCAGCACTTCACAGAGAAAACACTCTGGCAGGGCTGCTGTAGGCAGCTCCTTTTCATTTTGTTCTTTTTCACTATTCATTATTATTGGAAGAATTTCCAGTGAATGAAAAGCTCTCGTGACTACCAAGGCGTGGGGCTGCCTTGTGCTCTGGGTGTGTTTATTTTTCTGTATGTGTTCATGCAGGTTTCTTGAACCCCTGGAGTTTTTCTAGCTTCTCTTTAGTATTTGACATTTACTCTTTGTGTGCTTTTCTGGCTCATTAGTTTATTAAACATCAACGGTTATGTAGGTCTTTGATCCTCTTAAAGCTTAACCGGTTATGCCTGTCTCTTAACCAATCATTGAGACATTGCGATGTTCCCTCTGCCCTGGGTGCTTCAGCTCACTAACAGACCCTTGTCAGCACCTTTGTCCAAGGTGTTTTTAAAGATCATATGATTTATATGTGAGTTTCTCTTATTATTTTGCAGATTAGCGTGTGGAAAGGTGCTGTTTTCCTCTACAGAAATACATTGTTCACCTGTGTGTTTGTGTGTGTGCGTGCGCTTTTAATGGCCTCCAAAGTAATCAACTTCTTTACACAAAGAAAACGATATTACGGCTGGGAAATGGATTTGTCTTGAGCATTTGTTCAAAACAGGGGACACCTGAGGTTAATGAGAAGGGATTCCTGTGCTAGTGGTTCAGTTTCTCCTTGCAGAGATCCTGGGTGAACCCACCTGCCCCGATGATTTGCACTTTCCTCTGTGCTGCTGGCTGGGGAGATGTTGCACTCAGGCACCCCCAATGCCAAATCCACCATTTGAACATCCCGATTGACAGGACTGATTCCTGTCCACATTCCCAAATCTTATGTTTTTTAAGTGTGGTCTCTTCCTAAAGGAGGTAAATAACATGCCTACAATGAACCACAGCCCCTAAAATGTAGTGGTCCAGGCAGAGTTTACTGCTAAACTTTGCTCCCCAGGAGATGGGAACATCTCTCCCTGGAAGGAGCCCTCCCAAAAGTCACCTCTGAGTTGCTAAGAAACAGCTTGTCACTGTGGCATGGGCTGCCATCAGCTGTATCCAGGTAATTAGAAGCAATTTCTGCTTTATTATTAACTATTTGTTGATTTCCTTAAAACATAATTTCCCTCTGTGTCCCCGCAGCTACAACACTCCTGGTGCATCTGCATCCCCTCTGTGATTTTTCTTCCTTCAGAAACTTGGCTTCCAGAGGCTCTTCCTGGTGCTCTAGCCATGACCTAACCCTCCTTTGCTGAATAATTCCTACCGAGGCAACACAGTTTCCCTGCTGTTTTCCATACTATGGTGTTTCAGCAAGGCAAATAAATCAGGCTGTCTCCCATCACCGGGCAGCCTTGTTTGCTCAATTTTGCCGTTCTATTTCTTGCTTTATTGAATAAGCATGTATTTATGTACCTCGTGTCCTTTTTCTGCCCCTCCATTTTTATTGAACTTCTCTATTGGCTGCACGGTTGGGTTTTCCTGACAGGGTTTTGGATCTTAAAGAGCTATTTCTTCAGACCAGCTGTCACTTCTGTCCTAACCTTGTCTCATGAGATCTCTGTGCATCGCTTATATGTCTAGCTTTGCCTGCCTGATATAAGTGCCCCATCACCTTCTCCTCAGCCTTTTTGGTTTTAATACCTTGTACAGTCAATCTCTCTGGGGTTCTCCCCCTTCTCTTCCCTGCCACGCCAGCCCTGGCCTGAAATCTTTTCCCTGGTAATAGAAACACAGTATCCAGCTCCAGACTTAAAGCTATTTAATGTACTACAGTCTGCAGCAGAGCCGGAGTGCTGCTCCTAGGCAGGCAACTTAGAGGGAGCCTCATGCTCCACTTTGCTGAAGCAAGCACCCAGCAGCAGCGTGGGGAAAGATGTGCTAGTGTTACCCCACTCTGGGGATCTTCTCTTGGCTGATGTTATCCCCATCTAATGAGTTCAAGCTTTAGGATTGGAGGGGAGGATTTTCCCATTGATTCACCAGCTTGGGATAGTGCCATATGGTGGGAATTTCCCCTCACCCCAACTCCCCATTTCTTTCAGGAGAGGACTGTGGAGCTTTTGGGATGTAGGAAAGCAGAAAACCTTTTCCCTAATGGCTTGCATTGCTGCTTGGTGCCTGCCTGCCAAATTCAATGTCGGGGGATGCTGAGATCTGTAAGGCTGAAAGTTGGTGGCTAATGAAGGAGCATCGGGATGCGAATGAGGTTCCTTGTCCTGCACAGCCAAACACAGGGATGTTATTTATAGCTGCTCGCTTGCGCCATAAGCACCTATAAAGACTTTATTCTTCATCCTCTCAGTGGAATCACAAATGACAGAAAGAGTTGAAGATGTAATGACCCTTGAGGTAGGAGAAATTATTTACCAAACCGTAGATAAGGAGACCGTTATCTCCTGTGCTGTGTTTAGGGCACCCAATCTGTTGCAGATGTTACCATAGTCATGCTGGTTAATTTAAAATTGTCCTGCATTCCCTATGTCTCCAATTCCTTTCTTAGGAAACTAAATCCTTTCATTACCCAAATGCAGCAGAGGAGATGAAAACGGTTGGTTCGCGGATGTATGTGGCTATTCCAAGGGAGCTTTATGTAATTGTTTTTTAGATAGAAATGCTTCCTCTATTTTTTTTGGTCTGGTTCATCCTGGTTCTGTTGTTTGCCATATGCTTTCTGACATATGCTCCTTGTCTAGCAGTAAAAAGCTACCAAGACTAAGAAGCCTTCATTGATTTGTAACAGGCAGAGTAAGAGCTCTTCTCATTTTACTGACTTTACAAACTCGGTAGCAGATATGAGATAATACAGGGATTATAAAGGAGTTCTTACTATTGGTTTCCTGGAATAATTTTCTCTGTGTATGGGTTAAAAGGATAAGGATTAACAACACTGTTAAGTACTGGAGACAGCAGCCCTGTTTGTTTGCCTTTAGATTTTAAAGGTGATTTTAAAGTGAGAAGATTTGCTATTTGCTTGGATTGAACACGGTCCCCATGAATTCCCAAAAAAACTCTACCATTTCAGGCAAATCCGTCACCACCAAACACCCAATAAGTCTTTCTCCACCAGAGATCCCAGGCCAGGATCCCGGCTTCTCTGTGTCTGAGAAGACCGATTTATACTTGCAAGACATTATATGACTGATCACAGTTTTATCTGTGCATTCAGTTGCGATGCTGAGTAGTGAGTTGTGTTTCTCTCCAGTTGTCACATTATGGCACCAGGTAGTGTACCCGCTTCCCAAAAGAGATGAGACCCTTGTGTCTGACACGCCTGCCCCACCTTGGGCAGCTCACGGAGTCGGAGGGTGTTCATCTAACCTATTCGAGACCCTTGTATCCGACCCGCCTACCGCTCCTCGGACAGCTCACGGAGTTGGAGGGTGTTCATTTAACCTATCGGGAACCCCACGAGCAGCACGCTAGGCCAAATCCCTTAGATTTATGTATTACTTGTGACAGGATACAGGTTCAAGATAGCCATTGATAGTGACTGACTACGAAAACAGATTTGGGTTACAATAACATACAATCAAA
>WYDI02018914.1:0-37262 GCA_009867235.2 Psittacus erithacus | reverse complement strand
ATTTTTTTTTTTTTTTTCCCAGGTCTTTCCCAACGTGGATTTTTTAAAAAGGAAAATCAGCTTTAAAAACACCCCCCCCCCCCCCCCCCCCCCCCCCCCAAAAAAAAAAAAGGGGGGAAGAAAAAAAAAAGAAATAAAAGACTAAATTGCCAGGAAAGGCAAGGAAAGACATCCTGCTAAAACTGGGAGTGCCCGTAGAAATTTTACATCATTCTATCAGAGGAATGGTCAATGTAATTATAAAATAAAATACAAAAATCCCAAATAAGAGGAAAACACTGGCAGTGGGAAGAAGACCCCTGCTCAGGTGTTCAGGAATGAAGACTTGCATGAAGTACATCCTAGTATGTTTCCATTAGGCAGGTATCCAAAGCAGTCTCATAAATCTAAACACTGTCCCTGAAAATGTAGTAAAACTTTTAGTGATGTAACAGCAACAGACATAACAGACTACTTGACAGCTGTACTCAGAGAAGACTTAATCCAATAGGCTTACACACTGAACTGCTTTTTCCTACTTGAATTGTTCAAGGTTGGGTCCCACTACTGTGAAACAGCATTGTAAAACTTGCATTATTGCTGCCCAGACTGGTGTAGCTAGCAGTATACAAGGAATAAGAAGCTAAAATGATAATTACAGTTGCTCTTTCAAGTGGACATATGTAGCTGCCCTTTCTTATGAGTATTTTTAATCAAGGAACCAAGTCTGTATGCTCAGCTTTTGTCAGACAATCACATCACAGCAATGACTAGACTGTTTTTTCTCATTTGCAACCAGAAACGTGCAGACTTCCTTGTCACTGTTTTTTTGATTTCCTATTTCGATGTCAAGTTACTAAAATCTGTTCTGTATAGGAGTAAACTGTAAAACATGTGGAAATTGAAACCAGCACATGTCATTAGTAAAACAATGTCACTTATCAACAGCAAATGGTCCCAACTTTTTGCCAGATCATGCTTCACAGTCTACTGATGAATTCTTAAGCTATTACTGAACATTAAATAACTCAAATTGACCCTGAGAACCTAGTAACAAGCCTACGTTTTTGCCAGATTTGGTGGAGCAGTAATGCTAAATGTAGTCCTAATTGAATGACCTTTTTTTGATGCTCAAAGGCACTGGATGTACCCTTCTTGGCACAAAATTTAGAATGCTTGCATGGCCAGAGGTGTCTAGTGACTTAGGAACATGAAATAATCACCATTAAAAGACTTCACTGAATTTTTACATACCCTTTTTGGCCTGAGGGTCATCACAGCTTTCATAGGTGCATGGTCCCCAAGCTGACCATGCCGAGGTCTCACACTCTGTAGGACAGGGGATATGGCACAACTGAGAAGTGCTGGGAAGAGGTCCTGTACACAGCCTACGGTCTACTGGCCTCGAGGCTGTCAAAACAAAGTCAACACATTTCTCACGTGTCACGATCCTCAACATTAAGTGGACAAAACCATCCTTCATTCAGAAAGGCTGATACATCATCATTTTAATCTGATGAAGTGATGGAAAAATGCCTGTCTTGAAAACAAAGAAATAGAAGTCAGTTTACCCTCTGCATGAACAGAGCCAAATCTGATTACATGGAGTCGGGAAGACTAGGTATTGCAGCACCCTCTCAGACCTAGTCCTTTCATTTAATGGATAGATTATGTTACTACAACAGTTTTTTTACAGCTTTCTGTAAATCGATGTCCTGCTGTCTTATTATGTCTTCACTTAAGAAACTGAACAAAAAGCTATATAAATCCCTTTGCTCCTATATGATACTATAACTTCAAAAGGCTGGTAAACTAATATTTAGAAGATTATATTTAAGCTATAAGCTGAAACAAGGTTGAAATTATGACAAAATTTTAGTGTTTCTTTTATTCTAAAGACCTTCAAGTGCATACTCAGCAGTAAGATTTCTGCAGTAACAGCATTAGTTCAAGAAAGTTTTAGATAGTATATGCTTTGCATATAATATAAATATATATATGCATATTTAAAATAATTAAGACAAATGAAAGTATTATCAATCTAAAAAAACACATGTGAAAGCAGATTATTCTGTTATTTAAGGATCAATAAGCCCTTGAACAGACCAAAATCACTCTTCTTCCATACTTAACTCTTTTGAATTCCCAGGTTACACAGAAAATAGGACAACTCTATACGGCGCCAGAGTAAGGCACAAAACTCTAAATCAAAATGTACCATTTCATTATAAGCAAGATTTTAATTCTTTTTCATAATATAGGACTTGACAAATTACTGCACTAAGCAAAGAGTAACTGCTAGAAGGCAAACTGAAGTCTGCCATATTAATTCACTTTGGTGGATTGAAGAGACATGATTCTTTAACTTAAAACACTCTCATCCTATTCCCTCGCATTTTTTTCAAAGGAAGTATACTCATTAATTTACTGCCACCACTACAAATAATTTCTTTCGATGGAAAGAGCTCTCTGATGAAACATATTCTGAAATAGATTCAGAATATGGCAAAATATCCACCTGAAAGATAAGATTAATAACCACAGATAAAACATTAAACATTAGGCTGCAAAAGTATGGTCTCATTTGTAGATAAATGTCTGTCTTTACATTCAGACTTTTTAAGTAGATGATTCATACAGTTACAGAAGAATTAGTAAATTCTCACTTTTTAAGGGGGAAAGGGAATGAAAAAACTCATCAACCTATTCTGGTTTCCCATGCTGCCTCCTTTGGCATGGTTTTACACTCTGTTGCTCCACATAATGAAAGCATGAAGATGGCAGAAAGTCATTCAACATTACTGCCCCCAGCTCACCAATCTCTTAACACAAAATAATACAAGAACAAACATGCCAACATTTGCATAATGTTATGCTAGAATTAAATTTTATGACAGAACACTGAATTTTACAATGTTTGACACGAGCACCTAATGTGCATGATAATCATCATAATATGCATATCTTGTGTAGAACATGGATATAAACAAACATAATTTTCCTGTAATTGAATTTGTATTGAAAAGTTTCTAATAAAAAAAAACCCAAACCAAACCAACCAACCGAACAAAAAAAGCCCAGTAAATAATTGCTAAACATACTTTTTTAACCTTGGTTTAATCAGGGAATTGCTAAAGTGAGACAGTTGAAATTAAGGGTCAATTACACCCCTGAGACACAGCCTTGCTTCAGGGAACAGAGAAAGTGTTCTGTGGAATGCTGTGCTTCATTTCCAGCCTGCATCAGGATAAAGCATTTACCATCACACTAGTTCATGGGATGTTCCTCAGGAAAATAACAAAGACCTTTCATCAGGAAGCTTTAAGGAGCAGATTTTCATATCACGGACAGGACATTCCACATCTCAACTAGATTTTTTTGAAAAGTTTGCAATAGAAGATACTACTGTAGTGCTGCTGGGATCCATTTGACTTCAATCTAAACTTGCTATGGTCCTGAAACTTTGAAATATGAGGAACTCTGATGTGTGTGGCTTTAAAGAGAGTGACGTAAGTAACAAGAACATTCTCTCAGTTTTTTGGAGGTATCTGTCCAGTAAGAACTCCAGGTCTTGTCAGCAAAAATTATTGAATAAACTTATCATGAAACTACTGAAAACATCTGCCTTTTCCATCACTCATTAGAGTATAGGAGAAAAAAATAACTACTTTACGGACAGGTAAACAGTATCAATAAATCTCTCAGTATGTCAAAATGTTTTTGAAACGCTGTTCTTAGAACACAAGTGATGTACAACTGTCTGCTACCATATCTGCTATATATTGCTTTTAAACAAAAGAATTCAGCAGTAGGGTAGACGAGTTATATTCCACATCATTAAAAGATATTTACATCATTGAACACTCAGGGTGTATTTCACTGAGGATTACTCAGAATTCTTTCTTTGAGATGACAGTAAAATAAGAAAACTTGCCTGGGTATCTTATGAACATCTTGCTCCCATAAATTTAAATGGATTTGTTTCATCATCAAAAAAGTATAAATGACCTCAGCTTTTGCTGCTTATTGTTTAGCAAAGATGCTTTCAGAGAAGATGATGCTGGATGCAGAAATTTACAGTTAAAAACCCTGTCTTATCTCTGTACTTTCATACTCTCTTGTGGCAGCAGTAGAGATTGTTCTTTATTCCTTGGCAGTGATACTGAATGCTGATTAGAGCGTATATAGTATTACAAGCTCTGTGTTGAATCTGACCAACTCAGAGGCTAAAAGTTGAAAGAAAAGTGAATGCATTTTGATAATCTCTCTTTCTCCTTCAGTCTAACTAAAAAATTACTCAGTTTTGAATGAATTTCAGGTTTCAGGTAGTGACTTAAAAACTAAAACGAAATTCAATCACCCTGCCCACAAATCATCTACTATATTTAGAAATTTCATCTGAATATATTTTATATGCGAATGACTGCATTTGAAAAAGAACCAAAAAAACTCCACCTACAGTTGAGATACATTTGCTACATTTACTGAGGTTTTAACCCATTCTTCTCCAGGAACCCTCAACATGCCCAGTAGTGAGAACCAGATTAGCAAAGAGACTGAATTTGTACATGGCTGCGGCAGCATAAGCTGACACAACTTCATTTTCCTGGTCATTTGCCACACAGGTTTCACAGCAAACAGAAGGAAATTTCTTAAACTGAAATGCTCTCACTCAAAAAAAGCAAGAAAAACCCAAGGCCAAAGCACATTATGACCAACAACAAAGGAATACATATTCTTCCCTCATTTTCTATAATGATGAATGCTGTCACCCAAAACCAGCACGTAATTCAAGACCTGATCCTATAAGCAACTGCACAACTCCATGCATGCAAGCAGTTCCTCTGTCTTTAACAGGGCATTGAGCGTGTTTGCAGATGTAGAATAAAATTTTGCCAGTAAAGGAACTTTCATCCTATCATCATTCTACATCAAGGGCTTTAAAGGTACTTGGAAAAAGATGATACAACCTACCTCACAGACTTACTTTCTTCTGAAGTACTTACTTTCTTCTAATTTTGAGACTAAACCAGTTAAATAGGTGAATAAAGATGAAACAATTTAAGTCAGTGGCAAGTAAGTGGCAGAATGACAGTTGCCTCCTGGAATCTGGATTGTTAGCTGCCTAATTACTACACCTAACGCTCCCTCTTCTTCCTCAAGTCTAAATTTATGAATTCTGACAGGAGATAATAATAGACCTGGATGGTTCAGCTAAGTATTAAAAGTTAAAATTCTTACTTGAGCCCTAACTCAGTGTTTTATATCTGCAAAAGGGACTGGAAGTAGCAGCTGTGATGAACGCACTGAAGCAGTTCCCAGTGTTCAAAGTCGAGAGGAAAATCAGTCACTTGCTAAAATGGTTCAGTAGCATGAGCAGGGAACTGGCCTAGCTATCTCATGAGTTTCATTAGTTTGAGTTTAGACCTGTCACTTTCAAACTGATCTGAAATTTCCTGAGAATGTACAAATCCATCAAACTATCTCACAGCTACTTAACCACATTAATTATGCACATACAGCCAACATAGTTCCTCTGAAAGGGATGTTGCCTCCTTTGCATGCTTCTGATTTGAAAGGCCAGGTCAGAGGCCTTTATTTACATACCTGTTATTTCAAAAGTGATCGATAGCAGAGGTGCAGCACTAGCCTTCGACTTGCTCTGTGACTGACTTTCTGAAATAACAGGGAAACGCCACTGTGAGTATATGAGAATGGAGGTCTTCAAAGCAGCCTTACCAAGACAGCATTCGCTACAACCAACAGCAAACTACACTGAAATGAAGGCGTTTCCCCAGAGCTAAAATTGGTAGGCGTCTTCCCTGGCTTTTTCCCATCCTCAAATTACTCATAGCTTCCAAATGATATTGGTTTTAGAGGCACTGATTTCCTCATTCCTAGGAGGCCCTTGAGAGCAGCTCTTACCCATACCAAATCCACAATGGGAGAGGAAAGAGGGAGGATGCCCGGAGAGGCAGCTTTTCTGAAGATCTGTCCCCTAATATGGAAACACCCTAGAGCTCCTTTTTAAACTACAACCCACTTCACCCCTACTTTGAGCTCCTGAAATTGTTCTCATGTTTATGCATTCAAAGACTAGTTACATTTAAATCAGCTTTCCAGGGCCTGCAGAGATTACCTCCTGATGGGTTCCGTGTATTCCTGTCACAGTCTGATAAGAGCAGATTTCACACCCGCCTAAGCTGGCGAGACTTCACAGCCTACCAAAATCCTAATCATCATTCTGAACAGTAAACTGCCACTGATTTTATTGTTACATCTCCTTAGCTGGAAGGCTTTATTCCTTTACTTCTTCACTGGGGCATCAAAACTTTGTTCAGCAGAGGAGATTTACTAAAAGCCCTTGGGCAGCTGATTTGCATTATATGAAGAGGCTTGAAAGCTGCTTCTTTAATAAATACAGATGTAGGGCCCATGAGCATACGAGTCACACCCTACTGATCCAAAGTCACACTGAAATGGATGTTGGCATTAATATCTCACACAAACTCTACCTCTGTGACAAGTTTGAGAGTATCCTTAACCTACAACACAAACCTCAGCAGCCTGCAGTCTGGTCAGCTCTGCTCTAAATGTTGTATCACATGACTTGCATAATGATAACACTTTTCCTGAAGTATGTGGCTGTATTTTAGGCTGTATATTAATAATAATGTGTGCTTGTATGAAACAGCTACTGAAGATAAAATTTAATAATGCAAGCTAAATGCATTTACTAATTTCTAAACCTCCAGTGCTGCAGAAGTATGCAGAAGTAAACACTACATAAAATACTCAAGTGTTATTCTTAAGTATATATATTACCAAATGAATTAAGGATTTCATCTTCTAAGCTATCCTCTCTTTGTTAAGTTGCTGTACCAGCTGTAATAGTGACAGGGAATAATCTTTTCTTTCTTTCAGTTAGGGAAACAAACCCATGAAATTATATTGGCTTGAAGTCCTGTGAGCAACTTATAAACTTGACTGAATCAAAAAAAAGAACAAGAAAATAAATAATAATAATAATAACAACAAATAATCCCCAAGTGTTAAATCTGGTCATATTTTTGCATATTTCTATATTGAGCTTACATGACAGAACTGACATATTCCATCTGCACATCAAACCAGACAAGTTCATCACCCAGCTTACGGACACACAGGAAATTTACAGTAGAGGAAGAAACAGAATCTAGGATTTCCAACCCACCACCTTCTCAAGCTCTTTCTTACTGAGATATATCTTTCACATAAGACAACATTTTTCAATAGATATTAAGAAATAGTACTTTTTAGCTAAGAATCAATATTTGCAGCATAGAGAATAAAATCTCTGCTACTGCAATTAAGTATTTTCATCTGAACAAGAAAACAACAGAAACCTGCAAGGTAAAAAGGCACTGATGATAGAAGACAATGGCTGTCAAGTTGCTCTGGAATGCTGAAGTGCTATGATTTCACACTAATGCAAATGCAAGTGAATCAAATTTACCTTCTTTTTCCTTGAGAGTATTTAAATAGGAGAGGAGATTTTCATTAGCTTGTACGCAGTACACTTCCCGCGTTTGAATGCCACCTCCACACAGTGCTGTCTGATTTCCTCGCCTCTTGTCCTGCTGGCTAAGGAGAGGATCGACACGGCATTCTGTCCACTCTGTGGTGCGCCAACCATATCTGGATCAAAATCAGGTAATTTGGTCTTTAGAAATCATGAAGCCATTTTATACAGCATTAAGTTGCAAAAGCTGAAACACCTTAACAGCTTTATTAATTTCCTAAAAAAACTGAACCCCAAAATTTCCTGTACACAGGGATGCATTAAGTCTAATATTTTATGTGGGTTGAAACTTTTCCTCTGTTTTTTCACTTTTGAAATCATTACTTTCTAGAAAGATCTTTTCTGTTCAATTCCTGAAACATACTGCACACATAAACATTTTATTGGAGGGAAGAAAAATTTGATATACAGAGATATACAGTCCATGTTCAGACAAGCTAACTTTCAATATTGTGACTCAGCATTTGTTTAAAGCTAGACAGATTACATGAACCAAAGCCAAAATATCAAAGAAGTGTGCATGCTGAGAAACACAAGAGCCAGAAAAGGAGAGGGGGAAAAAAACCCACAAACACCCTCCCCAAACAACTCCAAAGCTTCTTGTTCATCTTTGATAAGGTACAAAGAAGTTTCTCCTGAAAATCAAGGTAAAACTATAATTGTATTTTTTTATTGTTACTTCAGAAAAACCTTTCAGTAAGTTCCTTTTTCAATATTAAGAGAAGATGGCTATGCAATACTGAGGCATCCCTGCTGTGTACTGATGAATGAGAAGCTGTTGAGCTTTCTAATCAGTGAATACACAAGGAAAGATCTGTGACTCCTAGTTAAAACCCGATCAGGATCACAAACCGCAAGAAATGCGACAGAATTCTCTACCCAACAAGTCCTTTAAGGCTAAATCAAGCAAACTGCTTCCTAATGTGGCTGGAGATGGGGAAAGATGACATTTCAACTCTTAAATGAAAAATAGGTACCACAGCCTAAGATGCTTAACATCAAATTTCCCAGACTCTCTTCTCAGTCTGATAAAGAAAAAGCACAGTTGGGACTTAAATTTTAATATCAATTAGTTAATAAGAATTACAGCATCTCTTGAATCAAAAAGTGCTTGCTGTCATTCCTCTTAAACTTTAAACACAGTTAATTTATTTACCGTTACTCTTAGCGTCTCCCACTTGCCATTTGGGGCCCAGTCCTGTCTTTGCTAAGCTGAATACAAGTGCCACTAAAAAACTCTGTTTGCTAAATAGATGTTTATCACCTCTTTCCTACGTTCAGCATTTTGTCTGCAAATACACAAGTGCTCCAGAAAGCAATGATCCTGGTAGAAATGTTATGTAGGGAAAAGATCACAAACAAATTAATACAATTAATTTATTATGGTCTTGACTGAGCCTGCATATCCACAAATGTTCTTTTTCAAAAGTTAACATTAATGAAAAAAATGCATTTGTTATTTCTCCTGTATTTAGAGGAGGAAGTGATTTCATTATAATATCAGCTATCTGTAGACTTTAGGCTTTTAAGAAGAGCACTGAATAAGGAAAAGATAAAATAAAATCACACTTATTATTTCTTTAATAATTATTTGGTTGATATTCCATCACAAGCCCTGTGCACTTAATTGAAATTCTTCGTTTTAATATAGGGAGAACTGAAAAAAGCCAACTTACGTAATGCATGGTGCCACACCATCTCCTTGAGAAACACACTCCTCTGTTTCTTCTAGCTGTGGGCATTCACTTTCACTGCCAATGGGGAGCTGTTTAATGGCCCGGGATCTCGTACGATTCCCTTTAGGGGTTGTCATGTCAAAGCAGGTTTTGGAGCAGGGTGTCCATTCTGACCACTCTGACACCAGGCACTCCTTCGTGATCACACAGGACTGGAACGTAATGGGAAACTTGTCTTGTTTGCAGAAGCTGCAATAAGAGAGCATTACAATTTTCAGCACACATATTCACAGTCAGTCATGAACTCCTACAGAAAAATGATGTCCACTGAAACATACAAAGTCAGTAAATATTTGCAAAGTTGTTAAATTCCAGTACACATATATTTAATCTCCAAAAGTCAGGCAAAACGGCTTTTGGTTAAAGTAACTCAAAATCGTTATGTAAGATTTGTTAGAATTAGAAATTATCAGTATTGCCATATCTGTGATCAAAATTAAAACAAGTCTTCATACATATCTAGAAGTCCAAAGAGAAAATAAATCATTTTTTCACCACTCATCTTTTATTTTTAGGTATACTCAATCATTTTTCTTGAAATAAAAGGAAAGTGAAGGATCAATAACAGATATGGTTATACAACGGTTTTGAACAGAACCAAGTGCTCTATGTCTTCTTCTCACTTCCAGACTACAAAGTGTTTAAAAATGCAATGTCAAATATATTGAATACTTGGTCACTGATAATTTGCTTTGTTAACAGCTCTGTATTGCCACAGTGATGCCTCATGGTCTAAAAGGGGAACATCTCATTCAAATAGAGCCCTCCCTCCTACACTGAATCCATAGTCTTAAATTCCTGCTTCTCATGAAGGCCTTCATTTAATTTCCATTCTCCATCCGATTGCTTCATTCACATACTATATAGGCTGTCAGCAAGATTTTCTCCAAGTGCCTCTGCATTTTTAAATGGCATACTGCAACTAGGAACCAACATTTCTGTTTTAAAGCTTGATTCACAATAGGATAATGAGCAATACAGAATCTAAACTACAATTAAAGTGATCGTAACTTTAACTTTTTAATTATAATTACAACATAAATATATCTATGGTGTCTGGTTTGGAATAAAATTTTCACTTCTGAAGTAAACAGGCAGGAAAAAGATTTACTGGCACTGCAGCTGGCACAATGAAACCTTCTGTTCCATATCAGTCCTATAAAAAACCCACAACAAAGGCTTATTTTTTTTCCTTGTAATAGGATACAAAATAACACAGAACAATGAGTATCAGGCACAATTTTGTTGCTATACAAAATTTTGCCCTACTCATATATGCAACAACATGTTGAACTGCTATTAACAATATTTTGTAATACTAGAAGTAGTGACACTTGATGAGGCTAATAGGAGATTCAAGAACACATTTCTAAACACAAGAGGCAGTGCAATTACGTAACTTGCTAACAGAAGATCCCGGTTGTGAAGACAGACAGTGTCAGCAGGTTCACAAAGAGGTTAGATGAATTTGTGGGCAATAGATACTAAGAGATACTAAAATGACTAGGCAGTCATATACTAGCCACCATCCCTAATACACTGACTTTGGATACTAGAGAAATACAAAGGGAATGGACTGCAAAAAGCAGCTAGGCCTCATATGCTTAGTCTTTACACAGAATCTCCCTTTACCACTGCTGGAAACAATAGACTGGAAACGCTGCTGGGCTTGACAGACCATAGGGGATTACTCAGTGGGGATTTCTTACATCCTTATTATGTGAAAGATAAGGGAGTATGGGACAAACCCTAACACATGATAGACAACATTTATTCTGCTTAAAGACAGAACCTATGTCCTGTTTGGGTTGAAAAACACTCAAGGCTTTTTAGAACACTGTTCTTTAATAATGGAGTCTTTTCACCTTCATGTAGCCCCATCTGGCACAGGACTACAGTACTGTCAAATTCAATATAGCACTTTCTGCACCTTTGACAGAACATATAGACTCATTTATCCCACAAAGACACACATTTTAATGACTGGAAAAAAGATCTATTCCTTATGGATTCTAACATGGGCAGTATTTGCAAATCATTCTGGAGAACAGATGACATATCATCACCTCCAAAGCTCCTTTCCAAAGTGACTCCTTTGAGAGCAGAAAACACCAAACTCTTCACTCATATTGTGACTGAGGCCAAGTTTAATTACAGGTACATACTGCCAGGGAACACAGACAAAATTACCACCACAAAGTAGCTTCAGTGCGGAGTAAAGAGAACAGTTAATGATGTGTAATACTCCATAGGCTTTGTATGTGCTTCAGAACTAATTTGGGAGACATGCTACATGAGAACGACTAATATTCATTCTCAGAAGTTGGTTTACTAAATAAAGTAAAAAAAAAGTAAAGCTGCTTTCAACCTGCCTCTGTCCCCTAATTGCCATGAACCCTAAAGGTGTCCCTGGCTGTGATTCCCACAGAGGTCCACACAAAAATTATTTCCTTCCCTGGTAAGGGAAACCTCCACCACAACACAAAGGGGTGCAAGTTCTTTAGGGCGAGTGATACATAAGAGAAATGAGACCTTGCGCTGCAATTGAGCTCAAAACTAATGAATTTACCATTTAAAAAAAAAATATTCTGAGCTAGTTAAATTGCAAAAGACTTTTTTATCACAAATTTTCTGAACAAATGGAAAAAAAATGGAAAAAAATCCAGCCCATGTCCTGAAGAAAAAAAACCCAAACAAGTTTTTCTAAGCCCATAATTGAAAAAAACTCTTTAATAGAAAGTTTTCGATCAACTCCATTAAAAATTAAGGCCATCCCTGCAAATTAATCGTATTTCTTTATTTTTAAAGATGTAGTTACTTGTAGACCTTATAGCAGTCTTCCAGTACTTAATGGGGGCCTACAAGAAAGCTGGAGAGGGAATTTTTACAGGGCCTTGTCACAAGGCAAGGGATGATGGCTTTAAACTGACAGACGGTAGATTTAGATATTTGAAAGAAATTTCTTACTGTGAGGGTGGTGAGGCCCTGGCACAGGTTGCCCAGAGAAGCTGTGGCTGCCCCATCCCTGGCAGTGTTCAAGGCCAGATTGGATGGGACTTTGAGCAACCTGGTCTGGTGGAAGGTGCCTCTGCCCATGGCAGGGGAGGTGGAACTAGTTGGAACTAGTTGGAACTAGGTGATCTTTAAGGTCCCTTCCAAACCTCACCATTCTATGATTCCTGAAAGATTAGAGTAGATCCCAGGCACTTACAAGTCAAGTAAGCCAACAGACACGAATTTTCATTTCCTAGATCCTTAAATTCCAATTGCTACATATGTAAAAAAACCTCTTGAAGTTTCTTGCTTTTCAGTTCCCCTGTAATCTTGAATGCCGTAATGCTGAATTCTTTCTCTGGGTCATGACGTAAAATGTTTTTTAAAATTTAGACATAGATCTGTTGACAGGACTTGGATGAAGAGTTATTTGGTCAATGGCATAGATTCAGCAGGCCTCTACTCCATGCTTATTTTACTTTTTATTATAAGCTGTTGTTGATATAGCTTATATAATTAGAACGGTCATTTTATCTTTTTTGTTATTAATTATTTCCATATGTGGGTATGAAGAAGACCCAGTAATAACTGTACTACGTTAATAATCCCATTATTTATTTATGACCGTTGACAGAATTAAAGCAATAGTGATAAAGCACGCCTCACTTCCAATACTTACTTATAAAATTAATCAATTCAAAATTAAATATAAACCAATTAAGTTCTTAAGTTCTTGTAACCAGAGCATAAATAATACTAGGGACATAAACAAGAGGCAAAGTGAGTTATTCATTTATTTTTTTTTGCTTATTAAAACCATGCATCACTTGCAGCCTTATGCAAATACTGACAAATACCTGGTATTGTTGTAAGTCACCAGCAAACAATTTCTTTACTGCTATACATAGTCATATTATTTTTGCGAGAGGGCAGAGGCAGTTGCAATTAGCAAAAGAAGTGTCAGACAAGCAAATTAGCTGCTGTTGATTCTTTTAACACATGGTTTTCTTTAAACAAGTTGAAGAAACGAATCGCAAATGGCCATTATCAAGAGTTTTCCTATGTGTTTTCCAACGTAGTTGATTCTATGATTCTGTGTTGCAGGGAGCAGATGTGTTACATTCCAGGTCAAGCAGGGACTAGGGAAGCATCACATTTAAACTCCCAGTACCACAAATCTCTATAAACAAGACCCAGTTAAAACTCTCCAGATAAGTAAATGATTATGGAAGTGCTTCAATCTCTTTGAAGGTAATAAAGTAGCTTTCAGAGCAGATTACAAATCTTTTCCCTCACTACCACCTTTCCCTATTCCAAGGGCACGTACACCTGTTACCTGCAACTAAAACAATCTATACTTAATTTCATGTTGCATTTCTATGTATCCCCCTCCCCCAGAAAATTTTTGATACAGTGAATTTGATGTTTCAAAGTCCCTCTCATGTTTCAAAGATATTTTTTTCTTCCTTTTTTACTCCTGACACCTTTAAAATATTTGCAAAAGATTTTGAAACTTCATCTAACCAAGAGAAAGAGATGTTTCTCACACCCTTCAGCACAGATTACTACATATAAACAGATATTCATAAACATACTAATACTGAATTGTATAAAAATTCAGTAATGCTGGAAGATACATGACACTTAAAAAGTTCAGCATATGTACTACATTAACTGAGAAGATTTGTCACATTTCCTTCAAAAGTCTGATCCTAGAAACCACACAGATTGATGCCCAATTGAAACTTGAGAATGTCTGTTACACAAAATGTGTGTGTTACAGATTTGACCTGAAAAAATAGTTTAATCAAAGCTTAATTACATGTAAATTACTCTACTTTTTGATGGATTTATGCACCTGACTTAGTTACCCAAAGCTGGATGAACATTCCCACAAGAGAAAAAGCAAATGGGCAGGTAACAGATCAGAAGATAAAAATAGATAGTTAATAGTCATTTCATGATACCACACAATCCACTGGCAGTTTTGCATCAAAATTCTCCACGCTCTGCACACCTTCAGTAACATTTAAGTATACACTATATTCAAAGTTAGCCATTCAGAAAGTGCAGGTAGTGCTCAAGTAAGTCCTCACTATCAGTCTCTACTGTTCTATCCAGATAATTGCTTGGGAAGCTCAAAGCAAATTATATTACTTGTGTTAAAATGCTGTCATAAGTCAACAGAGCAGACTGGATACAAGAAGAGGTAGCACAGGGATAACATGTAAAGTCTGCAGGAACTTGCTCTCAACTATTAAATACACTCAAACAACAGTGTCCCGAGCGTCTGTCTTTTGGCAGGGAAGAAGGCATTATACAATATGAAGGCCATAGTTTGAGAAAGTACCATTTTAGACAACAGACAGATAATAGTGGGGAACTCAAGCTTAAGGCATAAGCACATCTAAGCACATAGATGACACAGTGGAAAGAGAAGGAAATCCCAAGCAAAATAAAACATCACAGGAGATGAATGATCCCTGTTGCTACTAAGCCAACATCAAACCTATTCCTCAACCTCAAAAACTTAGATTAGATAAACAAAAAAAAAGCAGTGATGGTTCAAAGGGCAAAATACAGAGCACAATGGCTGCTCAATCTCTTGTGGACACGTGTGGGCAGGAATTTGTGTCTACACACGTTCCATAGCCTCATGTTTGCTCTTACAGCAATAAATAAAAAATAAGCATTACTTTGGACAGAAAAGTTTCCCCTGAGGATTTCAAAGTAATTTATGGGATAATTAAGGCTATAGTCACATACAAGGTATATGCCTGGAGCAGATAGCATCATAGCACCTGTGTACAAATGAGCAAGCCGTGCAGCTGAAAGCAGTCTCTTCTTTGGAAGATGAGCTTTTAAATGTGTGATAGAATTAGACCAGTCAAGAGGTAAAACAATTTTTTCTGAAGTATCCTGAATTTCTATTTGAGAGTGAATCCTGATTTTAGTTAAAAAAACAAACAAACAAAACCAACCAAAAACCAAAACCTGGATAACCTGACTTTATAAGCCAATCTCTGTTTCAAATTAATCTTTTAAATTGCATAGAAAAATCATGGAAAAGACCACTGAAATGTCTTCCTCAATATGCTCAACCAGGAAAAAAGTTGTGGTTTTTTGTTGTTTTTTTTTAATTACTATTTTTTTCAGTAGATAAAGCCACGCATACTGCACGCATAAACCAAATGTATGGTAATGAGTGACCATATGACTGATTTTTAAATTTATGATGAATGAATAGGAAAAACATACAGATTTTAAGCAAGGGAACAGGACCCATTTCACTCTATGCGCTACACATAACTTACTCATACAACTAAGATTTTATACTTTTGATGGTGTTTCTCCCATACCATATTGGACTGATGACCAGAAAGAAGAGTTAATGAGAAAACATGGAACAGTAACATCAGAATGGGTGAATGGTTCTAACTAATAATCCATTTGTTCTCATACCTGCCTTGGCAGTAGCAAATGAAGAACACAAGTGGAAAGACGCCAAGTATTTGGTCACACTTTCCTTCACACAGACCCTTCAGTTTTCCAGCAAACTGTGGCTTAAAGACTACCTGAAAATAAGTTGTGTATTTGCAGTGACGAGCCCCTTTTAGAGTTTTCCTCCATGAATTAGTATAAACGCTGTCTGAACACAGGTAAGATTTCCGCATTTACACCACCTTGGAAACAATGAGTTACACACCTTTTTTGCACACCAATAACTGTAGATATCTGGTTTTGCTTTTACATTGTTCTGTTTATTTAATTTTCTGGCTTTAGGCCTTGCATAACCATGCTCTTTTTCACTTTCTCTGGAGCATTTGTGAGCTTAGAGATTTCTATGAGCAATCTCCTCAACTGTCTCTTTGCTAGGTTCGAGAGTTTACTTTGACTTAGTCTCACTGTGTTTGATCACAGTTACATCCTGCAATTACAGATTCTTTCTATCGGATGTGCAACTTTGAGATGTAAAACTGGCCTGCATTTGAGGGCTGTTCAACATTCTGAGGACACTTCTGAAGTATCTGCTCATTATCATTTGTACAATTTAGAAGTTGATGGAAATATGAGTCCACGTACCCAATGCATTAAGGAGACACAATTCTGAAAATGAATTTGGTGCTTTTCCTGATCAAGCTGCTCTTCATGGTCAAATGTAACACAGCGCCAATGTGAAGTTTGCAATTTAAATCTAAATTTGTACAGTGGAGAACATCTTTTCCAAATAATTCAATCAATTCACCCAGTTCTGATATTTAACAAGAACTACTATTTACTGGTTTTACCTATAATGGCAAGTAATAAAGCCCAATTGACAAGGTTAACGAAAAACAAACAGTCTCTTCAATAATTTCTGTCTGCACTATTTTGTTATATTTTCTCCATTTTTTTACCATTATCAACATTCAGCTTTGTTGGGGTTTTTTTAACAACATTTTCGCAGCTATTGTTCCTTGTTTTAATTCATACTCCTTATTTTAATTCACATTCACTCTCCAGGAATTCTGATAAATTTACCTTTTTCTCTAGCTGATTTCCCATTTGATTACATACAGAGATTTCCATTGTTCTGCAATTAATAATATGGCTATGGTTCAGGCGGAGACTGATGCCAAGATAAACTTTTGGCACTCATGGGAAACAAAAGCCACGGACCAGACCTCGACTGAAAAGGACTTAAGTGAAATTTACCTACAAAATGAAAACTGTGATCTTTTAAGCCTGTATCAGTATTTGATGTGGCAGTGCATTATGTCCACAGGCTCTTCATTTCTGTGACTCTTAAAAGTTCCCTGTAGCTGTACCTACAGATCTGCCCAGGCTGCTTCAGTCCTGGCACGGACAGCCTGGTGTGAAAAGCAGACATTCCCATACCTTACCATTCTCATGAGAGCTCAGTGTGACAGCAGGCATTAACAAGACACTCAACAGACACCTACATTGTCAGACACCACACAAAAAAAACTAGGAAGAAACGGCATTCTTCCTGTCCTTGCCTCTCTCATAGTATATAGAGGGATTAGATACCACAAGCTCTTCATGATCAGGAAGAGCTGTGGGATCAGAACCCACTCTCTGCTGGGGAGTTCAATCCCAGTACCCTTTGGGAAGAAAACTTATCATTCTTTTTGAAGAAAACGACTCCATTTTCAGAAGAAAATACAAGCTCTGCTTGTATTCCAAAGCAAACTCCAACAACATAATATGTTTTGAACACCCAAGATTGAATGAATGAATTAAAAACCTGAAAGGAGTGAAGAAGACATAACCAAAACCTAAAGTAACTGCCTGGAAAGAAACCCATATTGAGTGTGATATGAGGAGGTTCAGTGGGAAGAGGGAGCTGCTTCTGAAGGTTTCAGATCAAAGCACAATCAACATGCTAAAGAAATTCAGAATCCTTCAATGGGTTTTAAAGTAGCTTTATCCAAATAATAAGAAAAGCAAAGACTACCTGGCAGATAAAAGAAATCACAGTGGGCTCCTTCAGAGCAGAATAATTTAACCATTTCCTGGCCTTGAATGTCCTGCATACTATCAGGCATCTCCCACAACCAGCTGTGTCATCAGGAACCATGAGTGCCTCTCAGAATTCTTGCTGATCTCATGAGACATTACATCACTGAACACCATTAGCAAAATGCTTTTCAATCTTTCTCACCAGTCACAAGATGAAAACTATTGACATACAAGTCCATTTGATCAAACAAACTTGTCTGCAGAAAGACTTGGAACAGTGACAAATTGCTTAGAGAACACAAAACTAGATGTTAGTTTAGCACTCAAAAAACAAAATTACATGCACAAACACCAGTACACAGAAGCAAGCTTGTAGAGGCTGCATTTTTGACTGAAGGGCAAACTAAAGATAGAGGAAGCTTTTGGAAAAGAATCAGAAAGTACATTTGCGATTCAATAAGTAACAATTAAAAACCCCACGAAAGCAAACCACTAAGCTGGTCAAACAGGATGTTGTTGCAAGACAACAAGAACAATAAAGAAATTAAAGCAGGATTTGAATACAAGTGCATTTTACTTTTCTCAGTAGGGAGAAATTCAGTAGATTGCTTAAAGTTTGCTTAAATCTCAGCAGATTGCTAAAAGAAATGAGAGGCTCTAAGAAACAATTTCCAAACACTGCATCTGCTTCTTGCAACTGTAACCTCACAGTGAAGGGGTAAGACATGTACCACACTGTTCATTAGCATCGCATCCTAGAAAAGCTCAGGCTTAGACTGCTGGGAAATCAGACTGCTTGTGGGCAGCCCACAGCCCAGATCCTCATACCTTCTAGCAGAACCATCTCGCAGACGTAACCTGGTCAGGTCAAAAGGTAAAATCATGTGTGCCATTTTCTATGGCAACCTCGAATGATCACTCTACTGTTAAGGAGGCCTGAGGAAACCCAGTAATATTCATGCTGAATATAAACCTTTTGTGTTATTTGGGACTAAATCCAGATCTTAATATTGCATGTGTAGGGTCTCCTTGCTCTGCATCTGACTACCACGGAACATTAAAAGATGGTCTGTATAAGTAAAGGTCATTTTGGAGTTAACATATGGAGGCAAGAATCAAGTACAATGTCTCAGTGTCCTGCGATATGGTATTTATCTTCTACACAGTGTTCTCAGACTTCATACAGCCTGTTGGATGCATTAACCTCTAAGGCAAAACAAACAAATTAACTTTATGTCATTCCTAGTTTAAAGCTACAGCTCGATTTTGAAGAAGACTACTCCATTTTCAGAGAAAAAAAAAAGAGAAAAGATAGTCTACTATAAATAAAATTAAATTTAAAAAATAATTCTGTTTAAGGAACAAGTACTATACAACAGAAATAGTAGAAAGGTGATTTAAATCCAGAGTTTAGATAATTCCCATGAGTTACTCTGAAGATATAAAATGTCATTTGTAAGGTCTAGTCGTCTTTGAGAGTTTCAGTTTATGGTTAGTACACGCTTATTTCTTTAAAGAAGTTATTGAAAATACACTGTCCGTATTTTTTCCTAATGGCAAATGTAACGAGTATCTATCTCTCATGACATAATGCTGATTCATTTTCCTGCAGCTGCACTGATTAGTATTGGTCATATTGTACATTGTTCTGAGAAACTGTTAGTACCTCACGGTATAATGGGCTGTTATAATCACAAAAACAATGAGGTCACTTTTATGCATTTACAATTCAAGTACTGTCCACCTAAGTGCTTTTCACAAGACTACTTTCCCATGATCCTTTCACAACTTTAATTCTGCCAACAAAGAGTCATAGCCAAAACAACTTTGGAAAAAAACCCAAAACCACTCAGGCTATCTACATTACGGGAAAAAAAGAAAACAGAGATAACAACTACTGTATCAAGAAAAAATATAGTGGCTGATATAGGCAAAGCGACAAAAAGTTCTACTACACCCAAACAAGGGGTAATAAAATGGCTGCTGTGGGGCTGTTGCAGATACCATGAGTGTCTAAGAAGACAAGAAAGCAGAAGTGTTTAAGGAGAGTTACTGTCTTTCACAGTTCAATGATAGTGACATGCTATAGATAATTTTAAAACTGGCAGAGCAGGTTATTCAGCAATAGTCTCCACAGATGACTTTTTAAAGCTTTGGGGGGGGTGGAAGGGGATCTCCCTTTGTCAGTGGTAGGTTTTGTTACATAGCATTAATCACATTTACTTTGACTCTAACAGTCAGATGCACGGAGTTACCAGCAAGGGAAAAATAAACACAATGTTGACTTCTTGAATAAAAATATACAATATTGAAGTTAATAATAAAAAATATTACTGAAAATTACACTTCTATAATTAGTTGTGTTTCAGATATTATTTTAGATTTGTTCCCAGTATTGATAGCTTTGACAGGATCAGAAATTTCCTATCAGTCTCCAACATCTGGAAAAAAGTGGCCATCAGGTGATAGGCTGGACATCTTATTGTCAGTGGGAGCACTGAAAGACAGGCACTGAAGTGCCTAACTATTCCATTTTGGGGACCTGCAAGTGGAGCTGAACTCTGCGGCTTCCGATGTTGCGCAGTCCCCCGCTCCCTGGGGAACAGTATCTTCCCAGGAGGATACTCAGATAACATGCTATACCATAACTTTATAAAACTCATCAAGAAAACAGGGGCATACTCTATGTTCTACCTTTAGCTGTTACATAATAGAAAAAAACCCAAAATAATTCTAAATATGTAATACATTCTAGTTTTTCCTTATGGGACTATTTACAGACTATATGATACTGATATTAAGATACCAATAATTTAGAAAAATATTGTTTGATTCGTATTTATTTAGGCATATTGATGCCAATTAAAATAAAAATTCTCTGACAACAAGGCAGAAAAGACATATAAATGTACAGTGCAGGAGAATTTTCCTTAAAGATCTCAATGCCTAATTCCATTTACCACTGTGCCTCTTACCTCTTACTAAATTAAGGCTAGAAATTCAAGATAGCATTCATTCACAGAATTCATTTTTTCATTCACAGGATTTATAGCCACAAGAGGTTATCAGCACATGTAGTTCAACCCTCATTACATTACAAGCTATTATATTTTGCTAAGGAAGACCAGTTACATGTATCTGAATAAAAATTATATTCTATAAAGGCATCCAATCTTGATGCATTCCACAGAAATATATGAATGTCATACATCTAAATGACAGAACAACTGTTCACTATATGAAAAGACTTAATATATGGTATGAGGAAAAATGGTTCATTGCTGCTGTTTCAATTATTCAGCACAGTGTGTATGTTTCCACCTTAAATCTAGATTTTGGCATTGTATGTCAAACATCCAGCAACACTGACAAGACGCTGTCAAAACAGCAGCCTCAGTAAGATGATGGAGCAGGTACTTAGAACAGAAAGGAACACCCAGTGAATAATATGCATAACCACAGAAATCACTGTCTCCAGCAAAATCACATTAAAAATCTATGGGATGCTTTTGACTTTCAAATTCATGGAAATTCTAAAAGCACAGTGGAAAATGGTAGGAAAGCAATATGTTTGCATTCTGTTTCTCTAATAATATTTTACGTTTTTATTATCCCAATGCATCTGACAATTACCCTGCTGTTGTTTAGTTATCAGGAAGTTTTTCTTCTGAGATTACTTTCTGATTCCCTGCTCTCCATTTGTTAAAAGCCTGTGCATTAAGCGATTCCAAGTTAATTTATCAAGTTCACTGTATGTATCTCATTATCCAAATACATAGAAGTTCTGTTAATGAACCACTTATGGCTTCTAAAACATTACAGTGTGGTAAGCTTAGAGGCTTCCTCTCCAAAAACAACTTCAGAGCTGCCTTTCCAGTAACATAAAACACCTGTAAACAAGCCTGCTTCTCTCTGGTCCTCAATGAACAAGCTTATGCTCTTTCATCTCTACAACCTGTCCTCTCTGCATTGCTATTCCTTCACCTTCTTGCAGCCTGTCTTCTTAAAGCTACTCCACTGCCACCACCATACATCACCCTTTCTGCCTGTTGCCTCATGGAGCTGCTTAGAGAAGTACAGAGAGGCTTTTTCTAAGCAAGGAACGTATTACAGGGTGCAACGAACAGAGATGCTGTATTATGTCTGAATCTTTCTTCTGTTTGCTGTCTGACAGAATATACATCATGAAGACTTGTCTGCTTCTTCAAATCAATGGCACAAAGACAGAAACAGGTTTATGCTGTACGTTTTTTAATCTTCCTCCTTCACACAGTCTATAACTTAAAATAATGAGATTCCATAAAGAGGATGGAGGCATTTCTTGTGTGATCTGGATCAGGAAGTTTCAGGACCTGGAAAGACAACATTAAAAAGCCATCCTAGAGGAACAGATTCTCTCTCTTTTTCTGCATGTGCATCCTGAGTATCACTTGCTCATTAGCCTAAATGCTGTGTTAGCCATTCTCCAATTCCTCAGTCTCTGGGTATTCAGCTTAAGACTTGTGGCCAGTGGTGAATACAGTGGCTGTGCTTTAAGCAGATACAGGTCAATGTGAAGTCAGCTGGAATTTCCCAGCAAAGAAATATATCTAAAATTGTAATTTTTTTTTTACTTGAATTCTTAGTTCAAGTAATCAATAATGGTCAGCTTCACAAACAGGTCTCTGCCACAGAGGTGCTGCCAAGGGAAGATGAACCAGTTCTGTGGACTGCAGCCAAAGCGATTTTTAGCCGTTGCAGACTGTCCCCACACCTGTGGACAAACCACTCGCTACAGAGGAACTTGATGCACTTAGTAAGTGAATTTCCAAATCTTTGCTGATGTGCAGAAACATCCAGGCCAAGAAGACACTAGTTCTCTTCCACGTTCTTACAGTTAATAAATGTCTGTGCTCATAACCTGCTCCAGTCCTTCCAAATATCAAATTCTTTACCCATTTCAGTGGGGTTTTAGCAAAGCTGCTCAGTAGAATGGTTGTATGAATTAAACACTGCTAAAACAAGCTATTTTTTTCTTAGACTTGTACAAAACCAGCCAAAACATTTTTGCTAAACTTTCCCCCAAAGTTCACTCAGAATGACAATTGTGAAGAAACGTTTGAGACCCAATGGCAACAATTTGGCAGAGTAAAAGAAAGACAAAACCAGAGAATATGAAACAAAAGAAAATTACAAGCTTAACATGAGGCGCAACCATCACAACTTGTAATAGTGCAAACAGATTCATAACTCAACATGAACTTTTACATGCACTTTATGTTTCTCTACATTGATAGTTTGCTGTCTCATACCTCTCTGTGGGACCCGGGGCAAACTCCACTTTCACCAAAAACAGACGAAACATTTCATAGAATCAATGTTGTCCTTTACACTAACAGCAACACTGTCCAGGTTTTGTTAACTATCCACAGCAGTCAGTTTCTAAGTCACCTTTAATAATCAAGTTGTCCAACATTAATAGTCTTCTCCAACACTTCTATTTTTAAAATATTATCAGTGCACCAGAATCTCAGACTAGGGGAAACGTAAAAAAAATAAAATCCAGGTCATGTAACACATACATTATTGCAGAATGAGCAATACAAAAGCCAATATTTCATCCTTCGCGGGAGACTATGTATTGTTCACTCGGCAATAAAGTGTATAAATTACACTTTGATTTTCTTGTTTCACTTCTCTTTACCATGCCTAGTGTGCTGACTGTCGAGAGAATTCACCTCTTTGAAGTTTTGCTGACAGCGTTACAGAATCATTTCCTCTGGAGCACCCTTCTGAAACTTGTTTTTTTTGTAACACTTTTTATACTGTATCAATTTTGCTACCGCTGCAAAAAAATATGACTAGCCTGAGGGCTTTTCTTCTTCTTTCAGTCATGCTGCCAGGGGGCTGATTGTTTCTGATTGCTGAAGTCAAAACTCCCTTAAAATGGACTATTCAAGCTGAAGCACATTTCATATGAGCACAGCAGGTTTTCTAGTCACCTTACTTGTCTGTACTATTTAGTAACACAGTTCCTGTGTGATGGAGATTACAAAATCATTTGAGCTGGCTGCACTGACAACCTGGGCAGAAAAATAATTCTATTGCTGAGATTCTGGAATGTAAATCATAGAATAAAACATTTGACCACTTAGTGAAGAGCGCAGTATAATGAAAAAAATGGATATATAGGTATCATACATAGACAGGTCTCTAAAAGCTAAGGCTTCAGTGACAGAATTTCACACGAGCCATTTAATCAAACTTTCCTGGTTTCACTACACAACTGGAGAAAAAGATTCCATGTTAAACTTGACGGGAAGACTATTAGAAATCCTTTGTGCATTTACGACATGAAATTATATCCTTTAGACATCAAAATGTCCATTGCACCATTTGTATCATTTTCTGCCCTGTGAAGAATTACTTCTCCATTGTATTATCTATTGTTTCACTGCCTCAGGCAATAGGGTTTCATCCACTTCCCTGCTACAGCCTGAAATGTGAATATATAGTATAACACAGAGGTATCTGAAATTAAGACAGCATTACTGATCTAAGCAAATTCAAGAGTGTAAAAATGACAGCTAAAGTATGCCATTAACTTCCAATTATACTTTTACTTTTTTCTGCCATTCATCAGAGTCTCAGCACATGAATTGTTCCCACCTCCCTCCCCCAAGTTTTTTTTTTATGTTTTTTTAAATATGGTAGTTCTGAATTATTTCTTCAATCTCACAAAAAATTGAGGACTTTCAGACATAGTGGCTGGCTGGTATCTGCTAGCAACGGATGCATTTAGTAAATTATTCCCTGCATTCAAAGGATAAAGACGTTCCACACAAGACACAGCATGCTTCATAATGTGAGGCTGGAAAAAGAAGGGGTCAAGGCTGGTCTTCCTGAACCAGCACCGAGACAGCGCTGCAGCCAACATCTGGAACTATGCGTGCCAGCTGATTTTGAGATGAGTTGTACAGTGTCCTGGGTTCGCTGTAACAGTCATTTTTCTCCTTCTCAGTAGCTGGTGCAGGGCTGTGTTTTTTGACTTTAGCCTGAGAACAACGCTGATAACACACCAGTGTTTTTAGCTGCTGCTAAGTAATGATTACTCTAAGTCAAGGACTTTCTCAGCCTCTCATGCTCTGTCAGTGAGGAGGGGCACAGGAAGCCAGGAGGAAGCAGAGACAGGACACCTGACGCAAACCAGCCAAAGGGGTATTCTACAGACATGCCCAGTATATAACCTGGAGGGAGTTATCCAGAAGGGCAGATCACTGCTTGGGTAGGGCTGGGTGTCGATCAGCGGGTGGCGAGCAATTGTATTGTGCATCACTTCTGTTTATTGCTGGGGTTTTTTATTTGTGGGTTAGTTTGGGTTGTTTTTTTTTTTCCTTTTTTAGTTTTACATTCTCTCCCTTATCACCATTATTGTTAGTGGTAGTAGTAATAGTTTTGTATTATACTCTAGTTATTGGACTGTTCTTACCTCAACCTGTGGGATTTACACTCTTTCAAATCTCCTCCCCATCCCAACAGGAGTAGGGAGGGAAGAAAGGGGAGAGTGAGTGAGCAGCTGTGTGGTTCTGAGTTACCAGCTTAAACCACAACATGCAGACATTCATTCAAGCAAGGGTTGAAACTGGAAAACACTGCAGAAAAACAGAGCTAGGAAAGACTGCAAAAAACCTATGCAGTCATCCCCTATTTTCTAGCCACGAGTTACCTGAGGTGTTACACTGCGACACATGCATTTCTAGCCTATTCTTATAAAGCTTCAAAGATGGAGGTGCCACACATTCCCCAGGCAATTTTTTCCAGCTTTTTACTATCCACTAGGATTGAGAAGTCTAACCGCATTCAGCACTACTGTGATTACCCCATTAATCCTTTTTCTATACATCCATAATATATAGACAATAGCTTGTTCCATTCTCCCACGTGACAGGTTTTTACACACTCATAGGCACTTTATCTCTTTATTCATATGTCTCTCATTCCAACTAAACAACCCAAATCTTTCAGCTCTTCTCTTATGCCAGGAACCTCTGTCATTTTCCTGTTTTACTGCTGGGTCCTCTCTTGAAAGGAAATACACCTGAAAAATGTTTACTACACTTGAAAAACTATACTATATGGTTTCTGAAAGGAAAGGCTGAAGCAATTACAAGTTCTGTGATACAATGTTAAACTGGCACAACAAATACTCCAAAGTCAAATATTCTGAATAAAGCCCATAAACATTAACCTAGCAGCAATGGGTGTCAGCCCCATTCAGTGGGGTATCTTAATCATTCCAAAGTTGAAGTAAAATTGATGAATCATGCATTGAACTAGAAATAGAAACATATCAAAGACAGGAAAAGGTACACTAGACTGAAAGAAGGTGTGTGAGTTGGACAAAAACATTCTGGTGGGCAGGAAGGAAAAAACATGAGCTAGCAAGATAACACCAGGTAAAACATAGAAGTGGAAGATAACACGATTGCAGAAATGTACCCAGCCTATGGAAAAAGTTATGAACAGATCTCTAAGTGCCAAAACTCTTGAAAAGTAAAATAATAAGTAAATAAGAAATCAGGGGAAAAAAAATCAAACCAATCAAACGAACAAAAACCAGACAGCATAAGGATGCAGAGAAGAAAGAAAAAGAGGAACTGCATGACTACATGTAAGAAACAAAGAGGTTTCACGTCTCCCTTTCAGGAATTTTGTTACAGGAATCAAGAAGGACAAACAGTATTTCACACTCTTCAAAAGAATAGATACTGCCTCCTCATGCACGATCTTCCTCTGTTTTCTGTTCTATCGTGAGACTGATCCAGCCCAGTTTCCTGTTAGTCTTTGTGCCCAGAGCCTTAAAAGCAGTAACATCACCTCTTCCAAACATGCATGATATGTTAGAGAGCAAAAACCGCCCCACAGAAACAGTGCAGGCATTTGATAAGTAGCTTTTAGGGGAAATCTATTTAGAAAAACAGAGGCTAGGGAGTTAGAGTAGTTTTAACAATGCACATTTTTGTGATGCTTAATATTGTCACCAGCACAGTTTTCAAGCTTCATGTCATAGAAACATCCTGAACTTCATAAGAGATGACCACATAGGAAATAACGTATGCTCCATATTAAGATTCAGGATTTTGTATAATAATACCAGTGTGCACTTATGCTTGCTTGACTTTACCAGAAAAATAAAGAGGTGCAAATTAATAAGTAGTGGTTACCTCAGAGCAGCAGTTTTCCCATTTCTGTGAGTACACGTGACTTGCCTGGTTTGGTACCCAATTTGTATGTCCCAATATTTGTTCTCCTGTCTATTCTGTCTGTTTCTATTCCTCTTCTTCTTAATTAACTCACGAGCCTCAGGATCCCGAACTGCCTTTTCTCTGTCCTTTTCCTTGTCTTTGTTTTTCCCTCTTTTCCTCGTTTGCCTTATTTGTCTTGAATGGGGCACTGAGCATGCGCTCCAAGGTCCCACATTTAGGCTATACAGGCTTTCTTCAGCAGTGCATGGGCTAGACTGACAGATCTGAAATTCGGTGAGGTTAGGACAGGCAGACCCACCAAACTGCGGTGGAGCCACAACGTGCCGCGTTCGATGCTGAAGTCCATTTCCACAGGTCTTTGAGCACTCCGACCAGGGGGCAAATTCAGCCACAATGCAGTCCTGCCGGCACGGGATGAGGCATCCCTGCTCCTGGCGGGGCTTCGGCTCAAAGTACTCACAGATGACATCCTCAGCTGGCACCCCATTGGACTTCTGGATACAGGTGATGTCCCTTGTCTGGATCCCTTCCTCCCCTCTGATGCACTCCAGCGGCTTCTCATGGCTGCGGGAAAGAACAGGCCGGCACTGGTTCCAGCTGCCGATCTGCCAGTCATATAGCTCCTTGTGCCAGTCGCAGACCCGAAAACAGCTCTGCTGGTTGTCCGGCCGCTCTGGCTGCTTGCAGTTTGTGGGCAGTGTGGTCCAGCCCTCCACATGGGCGCACCATACCGCTCGTGTCTGGATGCCACCCGGACCGCATTCATCTCCCATACATCTCCCCCATGGACCTGGAAAACAAGAGAAGATGCTACTGCTGCGCACTTCATTGTTTTTCTGCTGGGCTGCAAAACCAAGCTCATAGAACTAGTTCTGCATTTTCTCTAAGAATATAATTCTTGGAGAAACTCAGACTTGGAAAACACAAAACAAGTATGGGACTACTCTTAATATCCTATTTTTGTGATTACAAATACGTTTCATTTTTTATCCTAGACAAATTGAATATTTAATTTCAAGAACATACATGGGAATTGTTCACATTAGAGAACTAAGAACTGAGCAATGACAAAGTCGTCACATAGCTTTGACTAGCAAGATAGGAGCCAAAGTCCTCCCCTCCAAATCATCAATCTAATCTTCTCTCTCATCTGCATGAATACCCTTTCCTGGACTGTTTTGATTTTTGCTTCACATTTTGTACTGCACTACTCTGTATACTCTGATGCTAATTAATATGATATTCTCTTCTTTCTGTATGATATTAAATAATAAGAACAACAACATAATACATTTTGAAGAACAGAAGTAATTTCAGGTAGGCCGCTGCTATCCTTTCCTTTATTATAACTAAAATAAAAATTAAAAGCTGTCTAAGGAGTGTTTGCTCCACACAATCTGTGAAATCATTATACGGAATAAAATCTTGAAGACAGAGACATACCAGCTGGTAAATCTCCACAGAACAGAAGTTACTGAATCATAGAACACTAGGTTGGAAGGGGACTTCAAGAATCACCTGGTCCAACCATTCATGGCAAAACCACAGTCTACACAAGATGCTCCAGCACTCTGTCCAGCTGAAACTTAAAAGCATCCATTGTTGGGGAATCCACCATGGGGAGATGATTCCAATGGCTGATTGTTCTCACTGAGAAAAACTTTCCTCTTGTGCCCAGTCAGAATCTCCCCAGAATTAACTCGCACCCGTTGTTGGGTTTCTTTTTTTTAAATCTCTAAGGTCTATCATAAATAGTCAACATTTATAATTAGTTAAAACAAAATCAATGTTGTTATAATTAGTATCAACAAAACCAATAAAAACCCATATCCTTGAAATCTGATATGTTTACTTTTTCCATTATTAAAAACTGTAATATTCACCTGGTTCAACTCACAAAATCCAGAGATGAAAGGGCAAAATCCTTGGGTTTTTTTCATTTTTTAAGACCTCCCCTCATATACACCTCATGCACATTGACTTACTATGAAAAAGCAAAAGAACAAAGCATACAGAAAAAAACACATAACTATTTCCCAGAAGAAAAGATGTCTGTCTGCAGACAGCTGGTCACACAGAAGACATTTTGGCTGACTGAGGAGTGCTCATGTTCCATGAAGAAACAGGGGCCAGGCCATGAAATCCTCATTTATCTTACTGACCCCTGTAACAAGATTATTTGTGCGAGTAGTTGTGGGAGATGCTGGGCTCAGCCTTTGTTATTTCTAAAGCAGATTAACCGAATAATTCTGGAACTGCACAAGAGTTAAATGAACTATGGCAGGTACAAATTATTCACAACACTTTCTTACTGAATGACTGGATAATGACTGAATATGAAGCCGCATCTGATTACTGATTCCCACAAGCTTCAAAACCCTCACTGACTTCAACCCAATTTTCAGCTGTTCACCCAACATTACCTTCAGTAGCAGTTTGGGAATGGGCTGATGATACACTTAGCCTCTGCTCCTCATTGCCTCTTTTTTAAGCGGACACTGAGGCTGAACAGTTTGCCTGTAGTTCTAAAATCCTAAGCATTAATACTACACAGCAACGCCAGCTGGCAGAGACCAGCTCAGACCATGGAAACCCCTCTATATTTTTTGCAGATTTTTTTGCAGTGCTCCTTTAGAATGAAGTTCCAAGCTAGCTCCCAGCGACTGAATCTCGAAATACATGTGAATATCCCAGCAATCTCAACAGCTTACTTTAACCCAGTTGTCTTTTTTGAAGGGAAGAAGAAGAATTTACATTGTTACTTTGTTCAGCTGTTAAAAAATTTACATAAAATTTTAAAAATACATATTTCTAACGATATTAACAAAAACTTGCTTTGACCAAATTTATTCTGGGAAATACCAACTTTTTTTTTTTGTTTTTTGTAACCACATTAACCGATATTCCTATCAGCTTTCAGTTGCACACTGCTTTGAAACCTTTAGTTAAGTTATACACTTTTTCTTGTCACAGCTGTAAAGCTCAAGCACTTGCTGAGGAATGTTGCTCTCATATGTTCTTTATATGTACCTCACAAAAAGAGAGAGAGGTTCCTCTGCGATTCCCTTCACAGGTACCCACCTCTTTCTACCATTTACAATAAGAGCCTACAGTAATTCACTTCTAACTTAAGTGGCCCCAAACACATTGCAAGTACCAAGGCCAGACATCGCTGTCACTTGAAAATAATCACAGAAAAGCAGGAAGAGAAATTCCTCTGACGTGAGTAAAGGAGCTTTGTGACTTTGTCCAAATAACAAGAAATATATTCCAAACTAGTCCTAATACACTGTCATTTTTTTTTTCTCACAGCCACAAACTGACGAGAAAGCACCCAGCACATGCTTACAGTATTTCTTTGTCTGCTGGTCAAGGCATCACTGAAGATACATGATGAAAAAACAGAGAAGGCAGAGGCTTTGAATGATCCTCAAGTATGAGAAAACCACATAAAGATCACCTGCAACATGCTTTTTATGTTTTATCATTATTATGGGCAGTACATTTACCACAACATTTGTAAATGTGAATTTTTGGGATAAAATTAACCTCATACAATCTAGTGCAGCACAGGTATGCAACTTGGCAATGAAAAAGATTAGCACTGTAGAGTCTCACCCACCACCATCACTGAAAGGCTGCAGGAGGTGGCTGCTTTTTCACAAACACTCAGCTGATCTTAAGCACTAGTAACAACAAAGCATCTTTAGAAAAGCTGTCAACCCTAATCAATGCCTCATATGATGTTTTAGTTTACTCTTTATCAATATTCTTTAGGTTCTCTCTTTCCCATTGAAGCAGTCCTCATGCATACACTGCTTTCCCTGCTGTGCACTGATCCAGTGACGCCTGGGCAACAGGCACTCCATTTGCCTTGGGGAAAAGAAGCTGCTGCTGCGAATGCCAAGTACTTTTTCTTAGGATTTGGTTTTAAACATACTTAGATGAATGAGTCACAGCTTACCTGCAGTGAGCTGTACTTGTCTCATGAAAATACCATCGTTTATCTGTTCTCTGTTTAATTAGCATATCACATATGGTAGATAAAGAAATAAATAGAAAGCCTGCTTCTTCTTTGTTGTTGGGAGTTATCACTGAAGTCTTAGTGAGTTTGAAATGTCATTTGTAATTCTTTGTCTTTTAAAGAGATTACTGTAAAATACAATATTAAGATTCCCTCTAAGCTTCTAGAGGATTAACATTTATATTTTTAGGGAGCAGGAAAGTAAGTGAATTAACCATTACTGCAAGTTTATTCTGAAATTTTAGGGAATAAACACAATGGAGTCCAAAAATTAAGATTAATCCCCCCACTAAAGCACCCAGAGCTTTGCAGCTGAAAACAAAGTAAGCTATCATAGCATTTGGTATCCTATATATTGTTTCAGGTATTAAAATTATCACTATTTGAAGAAGAAAGCACTTTTTTTTTTAACTTTGATGCAGGGCAAATAAGGCTATATAAAAATCCCTTCAGCTTTCCTCCACATGCATGGTAAAAAAATAGACAAAACAAGCCCCCAGCTATCCCCCAAAAAACCCACATCTTAAGGCATCAAGCAAGATATTACTCCCATTTTTAACACATGAAGATTTCACCACTGATTTAATCTGAGTTCTGCTATACTTCCAGTGAGAAGTGGTTTTGACCCATTTGCATTATTGGTTTGGCGTCTGTAAGTAGCATTAACAGTTTAATGCCAGAGATTGAGACTCTGACTGCACAAGACAATGAGCAGCTTAGTTTTCAGTGTTTTGAGAGGATTGCATTTAAAGAGACTACTGAGAGACTAATTAGCAGAAATCTACTATTTCTAAGTTCAGAAACAAGCTAACCTTACCCACTACTGGAAACTTCAAATTACATTTTGTTAAGAGAAGTTTGTGATGAGGACCAAGAAGGTTAACTGGGTGATACAGGGCTGGAAGTCAGAAGGACAGTGGTATTACAAGATACAGTTCAAGCCTAAGCAGTAAGTCTCAAGAGAGGTCAGAAAGACACGGATCAAAAAGTCTTTGAAGGACTCAGGAGATGACAGTGAATTGAATCTACAGTTTCTGATAGCAGAGCCAGTCAAGGAGCAGGAGGAACAGCAGGCCACTAAGAATGTGACAGCTTCAGAGCTGCAGCCAAAATCACTTGCAGATCCTCTCAGCCAAATTAAAATACAACAATCATGTCCATAACTTGGTACAGGGTACTGATATTATCTGTATTTGCTTTACACAATTACGGCAGTAATGGAGAAACCACCACTGCCATCACAAAGTATTTTTATGACAGGCAGTAGACAACTGGGAAAGTCTAAATAGGAAACAGCTTCACTGACACAGACATGTTGCCTATTACCCTGGAATGAAGCAATACAACAAAGTGCTATAATTCCAGGTAAATTACTGATAGCTTTTTTCTGTTTTTTTTTTTTAATATAAAATCTGAGATGTGCCAACACACAAGCTGGCTGCATTTGGAGAGACAGAGTCTGCAATTTATGCTATTGGGAGTGCCAAGACAGTAAAAAATTATTCACAAACAAAACCTTTATTTTTGCATTCTTCCCACCCGTGGTGGGCCTCCCTGGGTGCTGTATGACTTGCCACTTTCTCTATTTGCCAGCAAACTCTCCCTCCAAGAGTGCTATGGATCACCTTGACTGTCATTTCTATTTAATGCTTTTGTCTTTCTCAGCTCCTCTTTCAGAGGTTGAAAAGAACATGCAAGGCAGCGTCTGCATCAAAGAAAATGGATTCAGGATATGGAAGAGAGATAAAAAAACTAAAGGATTCTCCAGATAACAAAATGTAACACCTGTGAGTCAGAGGAAGACAATGGAGAATCAAATGTGCCTACAAATGATTTGACTCCTAGGTCAGATTTTTTATTTCCTGATAGTATAAGGGAGAGTGCAAGCCGTACTACAGTTCAAATGATTTCAGAATCTCAAGAATTCTGAAATTTCTCAAATTAACAAGGAAATATAAAAATTAGCATTAAAAAAACCATCGTTTCGCCAACTTTCCAAGTCACACTTTCAAATAATAGGATAAAGATACAGGCAAACTTGAAACTATATAAATAGCAGCCACTTAGATATCTTTCTAGGTGTTCACATAATTATTAAGGCACTTTATATAACTGGGCCTTTTTATTTTTTCCCCTATTAATATCTGTTAGGAAAATACATTCACACATTTTCCTGATACTATTAATGGTATGGTAATGAACATTGTTTTCTTAAAATCATTAATATAAAACACATGAAATGAACCTAAGAATAACTATACCAGTTTAAATTCTGACATCACGAAAAGCATAAAGGTTATTCAGTGTTTCCCTAACTAAGCATTTTCATACTAGAACCTTACAAATTACTGGATTTTATTTATTTTCCTCCAGCAAGTACTCCTTCTTTATACTAGAAAACTGTTGTGTCTAAAACAAAGTTATGTACTTTATAAGCAAAAAATTTGGATTTAACATGCTTTCCCAGTGTTGATGCAGTGGGCTTCTGCGCTATAATTCACTGCAGTTGTAATACTATATTTCACTTGGTAGAGGGGTTTTTCATCTGCTGTGTGTTTTTTTCTGCCTTAATATTGTGACAATTACAAGAGATACTGATTTTCTTTTTTTCTTTTTTTTTTTCTGTAATAAATGTGGAGAGGGTAAGAAGTATCTATTTCAACAGCACAAAAAAACCCCATGAAAACCCAAAATGGTCTCAAAAATTTTCTCTTTTATTTAATATAATGCCAGTTCTTCATCAGCCAGGTCTGAAAACCTAATTCAAAAGTTAAAAAGGAAAGGGAAGAAACCTCAAACATATTTTGCTCTGGCTATGAGGATTCAAATTTTTAAGTAAACTGCATCAGGGCTTACACTTTTTATACCACATTTCTCCCAAAAGTAATTTGACTACAGTGGTGTAACACCCTGAAAATCACAACCTACACCGAGTCTCCAGCTCACAGTAATGGCACAAAATGATTATGTGAAGTATATGCTAGCAAACATGAAAGGCTGACAGCTCACAGTGCAGACCTATCTGGCTTTGTGTTGTCATAACCTACAATGAAATCAGGTTTATGTTATTATTTTAATAATCTTTAGGCTTATTATAAACTTAAGCTAATTCCCAAAACATTATTTAAACAGCTCTTCCTCCAAACATTCACTTATTTTTTTTTTAGCCTAAGTTCCTCTAACTATTCATTTTAACTTTACCTAGTGCAGCAGCAGCACCCTAAATGAATATAGGATGAACACACGAAAGGAATACTTAATTAAAGCAGCATGCTTTAAAGAGAAATACAGCTTGCATGTTCTACAACAAAGCAATTACATTGCCTTGAGCTTCTAGTCATGTTGTAATAAATACTTCTGATATTGTAAGATACTGAATACAGTTTCTTCTAGCCCACAGTCTGTTTACATAGAAAACTGGTTCATGAACATTTCATAGTTTCATTAGTGGTGGTGTTAAGCCATACTAATGTATTCCTCGCACCCCTCTGCTTATGCTCTCTCTCTAGTCACATTGCTGGCTGAAAAGCCAGATAACACTCTTCTGACAAATGATGATTCTCATATATAGCAAACATTCTTGCAGGCTTTGTAAGTTGGATGAAAGGCTTTATTAACCTTTGCTTGTACCTTTCCCACATGTCTGTTTTGTTTATTTGTAAATGTTAACAGTTGAAAGCTGCTTTATATCTCCTGAGACAGTTTTACCAAGTCAGACTGAAGAACTACCTATTCCAGTACCCATCTCCTACAGCAACAAAGAACACAAGCTTGATGACAGTATAGAAATATGGTGAGCATAAGCAATGCCTTCCCTGGTACTATCCCAGCTTCCCACCATTTCCAGCTCACACACCACAGTAGATACATTGGTACAACGCTTCTAATACAATTAATAATTATGCATACACAGCAGATAAAGAATGTCCATGTGTTCTTCAACTGCTTTACACAGAAGATCAGCTTTAGAAATCATATTAGAAACTCCTAAAATTGCTGTTCTTCTTTCCTGTGTAAAGCCACCAGAAATGTCATGATAGAAAACACAGGCATGGAACCTATTTTTTCTTAAGCATTGGGCAAGGAAAAACAAAATAAAAAACACTCCCATGAACAGCAAAACCAATTATGAGCAAATCTGTGAAATCAACAGTTACTTCCAATCATTACACAGACTGTAATCATGAATAAATATTAACATTTTGCAATGAAAGCTCTCTAATGATATGAGCAACAATAACACCACAAATTATTCTTATCTGTGTCCCTGTAAATTTTAACAGCCCTGTCTGCATCAGAATCTGATTATTGAGAAAGCAGTTCAAGATCTACTGCCTATTAAGGAGGAGGATTTGATTTGTATAGATTAAGATGAGGTTTTTCCTTGCTGCTTGCTCTCTATTGGTGTTTTACATTCAATTTACTCACAAATCTCAAAGCAATTTTTTTACTGCAATATTGTGAAGAGAATATGTCACTTAACCTGAAAATCTCATTGCTAGTATTATTCTTAATGACTACACATCTAAATACAGATTTTTGCACTAATTCAACTAACTGAGGCTTGTCCTTCACTTTTCGTAAGAGTAAACCCCAATCAGATCCATTGAAAAAGCACCACTAGCCCTTGGCATGACACCTGGACATCAGCATGTGTTGCAGCATCAATTTCTTGGTAGCATTAGAAGAATTTACTTCTGTGCAAAGCCTCCTGCAATTGCATGGTAATCAGCCATATTGAACAGGTTACAGGGACTTTGAATCAGATCATTTTCACCTTTATCATGAATAATTTTGCAATTCAGCTTGTTAAACATTATTTTCCTCTATACACAGGCTGATATATTATGAGAGAAGACAAAACACCTCTGTTTCAATTAGCATGAAGAACAAATGAATGCTTTTATTTTTTGCCGCTTTCTCATTTTCTGTCCTTTCATTTCTTTCCCTTGTTCATCATAACCTCCTGCTGTGGTGCTGATGGCCTGAAGTGCTAGCTGTGAGACTGCTGCAACCACAGGGTACATCCGTCAACACAGGCCATCACACTTGTGCCAGCCCAGCAGTTTGTAATCCCAGCCTCTGCTTACATTAACCAAGGGGGAAACAAGTTAAAAATCTTCTTCACAGAGACATGAAAAAATTTACTGCTACGGCTTTTCAGACTGGCTACGGCTTTTCGACCAGACTGCTAGAACCAGACATCAGAAATGAAATGTAGTATCTTCGCACACTGATTTTTTTTAAAGGATCAGATGTCCTGCAAGATATTTTGTCAGACAAGGTACCACATAGTTGTCTATAAGAGAACACTACAATTTAGTTGTATAAAGCCAGAAAGAGATTTAGGTTGTACTCGGAGCCTCATTGCTAGCCTGCAGGATGATCTACGGACACCATTTCTGTCTCCTTGCAATTCAGCTTCTGTGTAAGGCAAGGACAACAATATGAATTTTTAAAGTCCATTTAGAGGTACAGATGAAAAATGGTGTGCAAGAAATAAATACCAGCAGGAATACACGTTCTGTCGTTTTCTCTCTGGAAGCACACAGTTTATTCAGTATCTTTCCCCTGAGTTTTGCCCTAAATCCCAGTTACGTCGAAAGGTGTGTTTTAATAAAAAAGCAAGAAGCCCAGACAATAAGCTGCTGCTTTTTCTTACTCTTGACAGAAATCTTATTTGCCCACACGAGAGATAATAAAGATATTAAAGGATCAAATACAAAGGTTTCTCATATAACTGGATACTTTATAGTAGTTTTGTTCACCACTAATGGAATAAAATAAGAAGCCTGAACCTAATGAATATGGCTTAGCTAACATTCTGGACCTGCCATCCTTTCGGTTTTCTTCAAATTCATTGGAGCAAAGAAAGTTTCATAAAATTGCATCTTGTAAGTACAGAACATTATATAAAGGGTCAATTTTATATATTTTTTTATTCACCTTGAAATATTTAATTGTTTAAATTGCCTATGTGTCAGACTGAAATAATAATTTGATCATAAATCTTTTGATGTGCATTGAGATTTTATGTCGTGCTGAGATACATTCTCCAAGCATATCCTCTGTTCATTTATTATTCATTATCATCCACAGTCTGCCAAATTCCTGTAGAACCCATTTTCAATTTTCAAATGGCAACTTTCCCCTGGAATTGTGGTGCTTTCATTACATACACATGTGTTGTGGTTTAAGCTAGCCTGCTTGTTTTCCCCCCACAACCTGTCCTTCCCCCCACCCCCCCCAGTCCCGGAGGG
>WYDI02018912.1:25692-36931 GCA_009867235.2 Psittacus erithacus | reverse complement strand
TTCCTTTCCTTTCCTTTCCTTTCCTTTCCTTTCCTTTCCTTTCCTTTCCTTTCCTTTCCTTTCCTTTCCTTTCCATTACTGTTCCCTTTGTAGTACATATTCTCTGTTTGCATCTTTTAAATATTTCAGAACAGTTACCAAATAACTATTTTTTTCCCCTGAACTACATGTTAATCACTGCCATACCCGTTAATCTCTCTATTGTTCTGGGATTTTGTTGTTGAATTCCCCTAAGAAGGTCACTGTTTTTCTGTTACTGATTGCTTAGAAATGAAGACTGCATTTCTGCAGAAACTTATCACCATCAGGGGCAAAACCATGATGTTTATCTATTTGTTGCCTCAAATCACCTACCTCTTGCTGCTTTTTACCTGGATAATTCCTGAGTGATTTTCTGATCACTGTAACACAGATCACAGATTTGCTCTAACTTTATTAACTTCATCTCACAGGTTTGTGTCAAGTTTTTGTCCATCCTCCCTTCTCTGTATCCATGGTGTTTAGTGTTCATCTCTTTAAGGCCATCTATAGAATTTATGAGGTGATTATCACCTTCTTACCACAATGCTCAACATGGTACACAGCCACTTTTCTTGGGCCATCTGTTATAACAGACAAATTTGAACGCCTTTCCAACACCGCTCCGTAGCCCAATCTTGCCACTTTATAGCATTTTCAACAGGAAAACATGGAAACTATTGAACAATATTAATTGCAATAAGATACCTTACTGGACATAAATGTTTCACAGAGGTGTTGCTTGAAAAGGCTATTAAGCAGACTTACGAATGGATGTGGAGGAAGAGCAATTCTGTTTAATAAGATATTCCAAGTATTTTCTCTAATTTGCTGAGGAACAGGTACAGGCTGTAGTGTACTTGTAATTAGAAATCATTGGTAATTGCTTTTTTAATTAACAACAAAAACTGGAGAAAAAGATTCTGCTCATTCTCACTTCTCCTTTGGATTAATTTTGTTTCAGCTGAGAAAAGTGGTGATGCACAAGAGATTTTCCCTATTCATGTTCAAGGAGAAGAGCAGAAAGGATCTTCACTTGAGCTAGTCTCAATGAACCTGCAAAAACAGTCAGTCAATTCTTTTCACCTTTCTGTTCCTGTTATGTGAAACACAAAAATGTTTTGTGTCCTCGTCTACCCCAGCAACACAATAAAAAGCTCTGTTTTCAAATACTCTGAGACACTTGCACATAAAGGAATAAACCCAGCATTCTGGCAAGCCACATAACAGAAGCAGAGAAGTCACTGCTCCTGGCACAAGGATAATTAGAGTGGATGGCTTCTGCAAAATAATAGTTTGTCAGAGTGACAAACCAGGGGCTGATGGGTGCAGAGCCAGTGTTGATGGGATGGGATCTAGAGCACCAGGATATGGGACCTACCACACTGGTGTGCTAACCATGTTCTTTGCAAGCGGGAACTTGCACCTGCAAGCGTTCCCCTTGCTGTATTCATCCTCACAAGTGGAAAGCCAAGGGGCATGTTTAAAAGCTAATTCTGATGTCTCTGAGAAAAGAAAGGAGATGCTTTAGGAGATCACCACAGCACACCTAATTCTCATAAAACATGAAAGCCTCAGCTTTGTGGTTTTGAAGAGGTGGGAGGATAGAATCTCCTTATTGCTGGTGACCATTGCAATATATGACTGAGTATAGAAGCTGCCTGACTGCAAAACCCTTCACCTCCGCCAGCCATTTTAATTACACAAAAGTGGCCACTGAGCTAGGGCAAGCACCATCCAGTGCATCTGGAATGTGGACAGTTGCCTCCACATGTTCATTCAGAGCAGCTCGAATGAAAACCTTTCTGGACTGTAACAGGGAATCTTGCCTGCACTGAAATGAAATTGCTTGAATATGAACTAAAAATATTCCCTTATCTCAACACTTGCATCTTTACACAAGGTATTTTGAAGAACTGCAGAGCCGGGTTTCCTTTCATGATAGCTAAGTGCTGCTGAAGTCACCTCAAGTATGCTCATGCTAGAGCTGTTTACTCTTAATTGAGTTGTTTTCTCCTGTTTTCCTCATTTATCCCTCTGCTTTTTTTTTTTCTTTTTTTGCTTCTGTGGTGGAGCCAGAGTCCTGCCCTAGAACTTTTGCAAAGTGTACAGATGAGCGTTGTTATGAGTCTTGCCTCTCTTGCAGTAACGAAGGATAAGCATGTGAAAACGTGTTAGCACAGCAGGCAAAGGGATGTGTGATATGATGGCAGGTCTAAAATGAAATTAGTAGTGTGAAGGGAAGCTCTGTGAAAAATCTTGTGGAGAAGCTGATTGAAAATGAAAATTAGTTGTCTTTATGAGAACACACATTACAGGTCTGCTGTGTGATCCATAAAGCAGTTAAAAATATAATCAGTTGCACTCTCCGAAATTAAAAAGCTGTATTTTCACTTACAACAGGCAAATGCATTCAGAAGAGGACAAAAGCAAAACTGCAGCATATGCATGGCATTACTCCACTTAATCTCCCCATACAAAGGGAGAGCCATTCTTTGCCACATGAGGAAGTGGTTAATTCTCTGGTGTGGCTTCATTTTGGATGCCATTTCCTAAGACAGAGTGGAAAAAAGCAACAACATGGTAGCCTGAGGCTCTGCGCTGCACTACAGAGTACCCAATCAGCTTCTATAGGAGCAGGAAGGTGCTGTGGGATATCTCGCCACAAACTTGTTCCTTTCATCCAAAGTCTCTCTCTACATATATATAGCCTGGTGATGGTAATAGTCCAACAATCTTTCAGCAAGAATAGTATAGTAGCCAATTTTTTATTTAAATCTTCAATCAGAATAAGCTTGGGACACAACAAAGATTATTTGGTTAATTGGACTGTCAGACTGAAATATTTTGATAAAAATAAGATGGTGCTCACAGGGCAGAAAGCAGGTTGCTCTAATAACAGGTAGGTTGGTTTTGTAGAGGGCAGGTCATGACAAAGAGCACACAAAAAGCACAGTCACTTTGTTTCTAGAAAGTTTCTGCATTAAGCTGTGACTTTCCAGATGAACTAGCACAATTCAAAGTTGTGGTTTTTTATGTGGTAAAGCTGGAGTGAAGCAAGGGGAGGTTTTTATTGTCAATGAAAGAAAAAAAAAAGTTAATACAAAAATTATGTGTATAAATGTATCTCTGCTGCCCACTCAGAAATTATTTTGCAGAAGTTGACCTAGTCTATCAGCAAGCCCTATCTTCTAATGCCCTCTCAGATCTTTCTATACCTTCCCAGCAGAGCAAAAAAATATCAGGTTTTTAATCTGTTGCACATGTTCCAGTCACCTGCAGAGCCATTAAAAAAAAGATATAGGAGAAAGCAATAAAAATCTGGGGTCCTCCCACATCTTCCTGAAGTCAAATCAGACAATCACCTTCCCAGCAAGATGAGAAATTTTCTGCCCTAATGCCCAAAAACACAGATCGGATTGAACAAGCTGCCTGGGACACAGCAGCACAGAGACAGATCTTGAAAGAGTGTTACATTCCACTGACTAAATACTGTGTTTTAGTCGCACTGGAGAAGCTTAGTCATGCCTGAATAGTGGTTACAGGCTAAAGTTAGAGACTTGCTGGTACCTGACTTGGCAGAGCAAGAAGACAAGGCAAGTCTGATACAGAGAATTCCTGGGGAGTTTCTAACGGCTAAAATGACCTGAAATATTTCCCGGGTTATTTGGGTTCTAATTTTGCTGTCTGTTCAGTTGCTCCATTCAGAGCTGCAGCAGAGATTTTTATTTTGTTATTTATTTACTTACTTATTTTTAGGAATATACCTGTAACCTAGTGAGGAAAGCCCATAAGAAGTCCTTTCTGGTTGCATTCGGTGTGTTTGAACACAAAACACCACCTCTCAACACCTTTTTCCTTTGTGCAAAGTAGGGATGATGGTGCAGCCATGCAGCTGGAGAGTGCTTTTAGAACTACAGAATAAAAGTGCTCCATGAAAGTAGACGTTGCAGAAAAAAAATAAAAATACAAAAAATACTGAAAGCCTTACTTTGCCTTGGAAGTCATTTCATTTCATGCTACTACATATGTGGTAAGACAGGGCTGGAAGTGTAGCCCTGTGATTTCAAACTGGCTCCTTTAAGGATCCTAACTTTCTGCAATTTAATCTAGCTGTCTGTGAAATGAGGACAAAGACGAGAATGGGGTTTAAAAAAAAAAAAAAAAAAACGAAAGAAGAAAATCTGGGAAGAAGTCCTGTTTTAATCGACTCCTTCATTTTCAGGCTGCCTGCTTTCCATTTTCACACGTACGTGCGTTTCCATTAGCCCCACTGTTATTCTCTGCAAGTGGCTGCGCTTTCCCTCCAGCTGGCAAGGTGCAAAGGGCTCCGTAGAAGTGGTCTAGGAAGCAACCCGCACCCTCCCCAGAGACCAATTACTTTTGAAATGTGCCTGATCTTTTGCTGCTACCATCTCCCCCTCCCCAACCTGCCCCCACCTTCCTCCAATCGCTCATTGTACTGTTGTCACTGAGACACCTGATCAACCCTAATTCTTGCTTTTATTTGAATTAGGGTGCCACCAATCTTGGATCCATGTCAGGGCCCATGTAATGCCTTTGGGCAACATTGGGGATTAGATTAGCATTTTGGTGTTATTCTAAAGCCACATGGTCAGCATTATAAGGATCCCATTAGAGATAAAGGGACCGATTACACAAAGCCTAAGAAATATAAGGGCCAGAGGAGGTTGATGTAATTGGCTGATATTAGAAAGTGCTTTAATTAATGAAAGCATACTGTGGTTACTACCCTTTTTTTATAGTTTAACATGACTCTTAATTACATTCTCAGTTGTTCGTTTACACTGAGCATGTCTTTCAGGACTGCCAAACTCTTGAGGGAAAATTAAGCAAGTATGCTGTACGAGGTTGGCCAGCCTCACAATTCAAATCCCCGTTATTGACTGATGGAAACAGTCTAGCCAGAAATAAAAAAAAAAATTAAAAAAAAATTAAAAAGATAAAAAGAGGAATGCTTGCCCAATCAAACAGTCCCAGAAATGACAGAATGTGGAAAAATGAATAACCAGCAGCATAGGGGGCATCAGACAGAATGCCTGTGCTTAAGAGAGCTGTTAGAAATGCAAATACATATATTGCCAGCACCCGGGAAGTGCATCTTCCAGCAGTTTTGCAGGCAAGGATTGCTTCAGCTCAGAAGGGCAGATCTTGGCAGTTCTGCTTCCACTCTGCAGTACAACGATAACATGGATTTGTGCTCTTGACCCATTCAGTCCACCTGGGTTATTCAGCTGAGTTTGTTATATATTTCATGTACCTACACTTTTAACTGTTGGGCTTTCTTAATATGTCTGAGAATTTGTTGTCAGAGTAATCTTTCACTTCAAGAGCATACTCCAAGTTTTACTTTTTTGACTTTTTTTCTGTCAGCTGTCATGGTCTCAGGAAAAGAAAGATTTACACTTAAAGGAAAAAAACAAAACTTTTTACAGAACCCTAAGTGTGAACATTCACATGATGATTATTTTGAAATAAAGACCCTAATCTCTGGTTTACTAATTTAGGTGTCTGTCAACAGTATTTTTGGATCAGCTGTCTGTAGTCCAGTGGGAAATAACAGACAAGCTGTAAATAAATACAGGTTAGCATTTAATCAATGATAAACTATCTATAAGGAGTTAGTAAGTATAACTTATGGTAGAAACTGCTGGTGTCGTGGTAGGATAAACTCTTATGCTGTTCTTATGTGTTTTTCACATTATGTATATTTCAAAGCTGTTCCAGTAGTTTTGTTAAATGTATTTTCAAGTAATAAAGATATCTGTAGCTTTCACATGTTGAATTATTTCAGCTGAGAGAAAGTACAGATTTCTTCAATGTTCACTACTATTAGTACACAGGGCTCAAGCTATTGGCTCCTTTCGAGCTTTCACAGTAAGGCACAACTAAACAAAGAGTGTTTTCCCCACTATCAGAGATGATCAAAATACTGAATTTCAGATTAGAGATATGCAAATACAGAAAAAAAGTCCAAAGGATGGGTAGGCGCAATTCAAGTCCACCATGTTTTGTTGCTTTAAAATTATCTGTGGAGGCAAATTTATAAGATGTATTGTATATTTGCAGATTTGCTCCTGCAGAATTATGATTTCTGGTCATGTCCATGAAACAGTACCTCTGCTTGATATTCAGTAAGCCCAGCAACATAGCACCATAGGTATTAACCAAAATTTTCTAGATTAAATTAGTTACAAATCTGGATATTTATGTAATTAAAAATATTAAGAGAACAGAAAGCAAAGATATCTCATTTTTAAAGTGTTTTCAAATCAAGCTTTGTCTTCATTAATAAGATAGGACTTAAAGAAACCCAGACTTCTGTGCATTTTATAGATTGATAATGCCTTATCAAAACATCAGCAATAATACTCCTCACATGAGTTATTAGAAGAAATTTAGTAACTTTAACTGTTGTTCTGATAGATAAACAGAGGAATTCACCAGTTCATGAGCTTAATATGCGTCTTAAGTCCCTTCTGGCTTTAATCATCAGTTTCATTTTGAATTCCCAATATCTGAATTAATTGCAGGTGTCTGCTTCCAACAAAAGCATAGTCTTTAAATTTTACATGTCAGTGCATCACTTACACCATGTCACTTCCACTTAAATTTCTTCTCAGTGTAAGTCTGTCAACACAATGTGACATGATAGAAGTGTACGGGCACAGTGCAGTACCTCAAAAAAAAATACAAAGTTTTAGGATATTGTATTCCACTGGTCTTTTGAGTTATCTTTAGCTGATTAAAATGAGTAGATTATTGTTCACTGAGAATGGTCTTAACCAATAGCTGGCAGTAAAAAGGAGTCAGCTGATGATCCTGAATTTGACACAATTTTGTTATGAATCAAAAACGTAAAGGAAAATAAGCTCTTTAAAAATTATTGGAATACCTGATCATCCACACAATATATATAGTAATAAATTGGAAGGTTCATGACACTTAGATAGAGGAATATACAAAGGGAAAGGATTCCAACCATATTGCTCCCATCAGAGCTAAGATGTGGAGTAAATCTCTGTCTTAAATAACTTCGTACCCCAGGTAGTGTCTCCCTCAACATGTGTGGAGCATGAGCCAAACATTCAGCTATATTACTATGTACAGCGGTCAAACAAAAGCCTTGTAAAGATGCTGTAATTACAGTAGGATCTCTGGGATGCAGAGAATCCAAGTCCTGTCTTGAGTAACCATGAAGCTGCAGTACCACAGTAAAAACTGGGAGGAAATGTTACATAAAAGGTAATCCTCAGTCACTAGAAACTGTGGTGTTATGAAACATTTAATTTCTACTGTGTCTAATACAGGAAATAACTACTAATTACTTCAACCTTTATTAAATTTGGAAATATGGGAAATATGACACTAATTGGGCATCACTTTGTGAAGGCTTTGCCTCTGCAGAATCCTCAGCTGGAAAACTTTCCACCATTTAACAAAAGAAAACATTAAATCTACCACTCTAGATACAGTATTGTTCCAATAATATAGAACATATATGTATCTTTAGCCATAAAAGAGAAAATTATCTGCAGTTATTCCACTCATCTACCCTATAGACATTATTTTCCTGGGAAACTCCATGTCTGCTCCTCATTGAAAAATTATTAAAAGAGAAAAGGAGTTAAGCTGGACTGAACTCAAGACTGGAGTAGCCTTTGGCAGGCCTTTTGACGTACAGATACTATTAATCTAGTCCTTATCATCCCTTCTGTAGGTTTCACCTTGCCCCAGCAGCTGTCGACATGAACAGTGAATGCCTTCCCACTTAAGCAATGGATAAAGTCAGCTACCCATGAACAGACCCATTTCTAATACCTGATCAAGCAAATATACCTTCTGCTTTCAGACAATTGCTCAACTGAGCTGTCACTCCCTTGTTTTCAGAAAAATTACTCTGTTTTCTCTTCAAACTGATATTCAGCCTCTCTCCTCTCCTTACCGTCCATAGTCTTCAAAAAACTGCCAGTCTAGGGTTTGAAGTTAGCACATCACAAAATGGAGCCAGCCTAAATTCGCCCAGAGAATTTAGGCCCATCCAGGAAAAGACAGAACCTTTACTGATACAGAACTGCCATGCTGATGATACATTCATTACATGGCTGAAACTAAAGACAGCACTTATCATGATGACCAACAGATTCCTTGTCTTTTTTTGAGTGAAAAAAAATCTCCTGGATTTTGGATTAAATAAGAAAAAAAAAAAAATGCTCTTGTGAATCAGAGGTGTCCAGTGCAGAAAATGGAGAACTATGGAAAGAGACTAAACATAGAAAACATGGAGACATCCTGAAACCTAAACATAACGAATGTCAGCTGCAGTACATTTGTGGACTGATTTGGAGCAAAGATCTAATAGTGCTCATAATTTGGATGCATTCACTTCATTCATGCCTAACCACCTCTCCTATTTGTTGAAGTAACTCAGCACAAGGCCATCTAACTAAGAGCAACATGTACTGATTTTGTAACCCTTGAAGCCACATAAATGCTGAGGAGTCCTACCACAAGCTGGACATCAAAGTGACTTTGACAGACCATATCTCACACTCTCTCCCTGAGGTTAATGATATGGTGCCTGTAATTATCAGTAGGACTGGGACTGAGCCTGTTTGGAAAACAAGCAACTTCAATACTATATCTAATTTCAGACCTGATGATAGAATCTTATAGGATCATCACACGGTTTGGGTTGGAAGGGACCTTAAATCTCATCCTGTTCTAACCCTCTGCCATGGGCAGGGACACCTTCCACTAGACCAGGTTGCTCCAAGCCCCATCCAACCTGGCTTTGAACACTGTCAGGGATGGGGCAGCCATAGCTTCTCTGAGCAACCTGTGCCAATGCCTCACCACCCTCACAGGGAAGAACTTCTGCCTAAGATCTCATCTCAATCTCCCCTCTGTCAGGTTAAAGCCATTCCTTCTTGCCCTGTCCCTACAGGCTCTTGCCCGAAGCCCCTCTCCAGCTTTCTTGTAGCCGCTTTAGGCACTGGAGTTGCTCTAAGGTCTCCCAGGGTCTTCTCTTCCCCAGGCTGAACAAGCCCAGTTCTCTCAGCCTGCCTCCAGAGCAGAGCTGCTCCAGCATTCAGAGCACCCCTGCAGCCTCCTCTGGATGCACTCCAACAGCTCTACATCCCTCTTGTGTTGTTGCCCCAGAGCTGAATGCAGGACTGCAAGGGGGGGTCTCCCCAGAGAGCAGCTGAGAAGGAGCATCCCCTCCCTCGACCTGCTGCTCATGCTCTGGGAATGCAGCCCAGTACATGGGGCAGTTCTGGGCTCAAATGCACAAGGCCAGGTCATGATCCTTTATTTCCCATTCACTCTAAAAAACTGTTAGACTATGGTTTTGGTTCCTGTGGTGTTTGGCCAGGCAAGCACAAAGCCTTCTCTGATGTTCATTATTGCATATCTCTGAAATGAAAAAAGTCATCCTGCTCAATACATACATACTGTTTATAATCCCTAATTGAAGTAATAGAGCCTCCACTTTCCTTTTAGTTTATTTATCCCTGTCTCCGAGAGCTAGCAGGTAACCGTCAAGCACATAGTTCAACAACAGCAACAACACCCAGTCTGGCAGAAGTACACAGTTCTTGTTTGTGTGGATAACTGTCACTGAAAGGGATGACTTCTCCAGAAAAGACAAAAAAGAAAATTTAAATAACAATGTGGTGGCAAAGGCCACAGGAGTGGGAGTCCTAGAAGTCATCCAGATCCAGGACCTAACACAAGATGGTTTTGATGTATGTCCAAGACAGCATTTGCAAAACATCAACCACAGATGTGGCCCTATAATCAGAGGTTCATATTACAAATGAGTAAAATATTTAGTTGAACAGGCTTACAGGTGTTTTCCTGTGTTTCCCTTTTTAGTTACTAAGACAGAATTTTAATGAGAATTTGACTCAAAACTCCTCATAGTTAACTACAAAATGATAGCTGCCTTAGAAATGCATAAAGCACAGAGACAAAATAGAAGTGGAAAAAACGAATTGCAATTTATTTAGTCATTTTTGAAATTGTCTGCATCTCTTCACCGAATTAGACTTGCACTTTTTATGAGTCCCCTCACCCTTTAGTGAGCTCATCTCTGATGTCTCAGTATTAAAAGTAGCTGAGAATCATGCAAATTTTTTTATTGTTGTTTTGTTCTGTTATGTGTTCTTGGATCTGTTTTTGTTCTTAGAAATGCTGGAAGCAGTCCATTATGTGCTAGATAGGCTACTGCTACTGGAGAAGTTACCAAGACCACTCACTTGCAAACTGCAAAATAATTCGAGTATAACAGTGATGCACTCTTATGCACATATTTTTCATTTCAACAAACTCTGTAACTATTTCATCTGTTAAGCTTTGTTATTATTTCATTTATTAAGGTGAGCTACCATCATGTTTCTCTTTCATATGCTTTAAGTACTTTCACACCAAATTTACACTGTCCTTCATTTCAGCCAATTCAAATTTATGTCAGCAAGTACAATATGCAGAGATCTTCTTGTATTAATAGTTGCTTTAGATATAAGTGGATGAGGGCTGTAGATGAGTCCTGAGTTTTGGGAAGAATATATATTCAATAGTCAGATCCAATCTTTGCGTATCACATTTGATTTTTAGCTGGTATTAACTGACATATCACAGGTTTGGAGGTACATAACACTTTGCTCTGACTCTAGATAGCTGGGTTACAACTAGTGTAGACGAAAAACAATTTGTCCACATCTCTCTAATCAAAAAAAATATGCATGTATATGTGTATGTATATATATTTATGTTTACACTACATCTAGATGTGATGGAATGTTTTCTAAAGATGCTTGATTTGCATTTGGGGGAAGTTCAACAAGGATGTTTATGGGCCTTTTCATTTTAGTTTATCAAGCTTAATTTGAGCAGAATTTCAGTCATTTCATCAAATCATTTAATGCTTATCTGCTGACAGCTTGTTGGTGGTCTCCACTGAGCTCATATCTTACCAAAATAAGGCTGTCATCCATGTGCATCATTATGTCCGTCTCCTTAAAGACGGTAGTCTGGGTATTTTTTCACTGCAGTTACACCTTTAAGTAAGGCTGTCTACAATAAGCAGTTTCTGGTTTTGCTCTGTCTTAAGTGGTTGAAGGATTATTTCGTATTGTCAGTACAGAACATTCTGTAATTACAAGTCTTACACCACTCAAAAGTGCTAAAATCTTTG
>WYDI02018912.1:0-25592 GCA_009867235.2 Psittacus erithacus | reverse complement strand
AAAGTTCTTCTCCACATTAGTCAGACCACTCAGTTTAAAGGGCTTTGTTTGTGATTTACCGTCAACTGATACAAAGCTTTGAAAGTTCTTCTCCACATTAGTCAGACCACTCAGTTTAAAGGGCTTTGTTTGTGATTTACCGTCAACTGATACAAAGCACAAAAACCCTCTGACGGATTGTTTAGTGAGTATCTTAGTCTTAGAAATGTGCAACCCATAACCAGCATCCTTGGGTAGGCAAGAATCAGTTTGGACATCCTGCCTCAGAGCTAGCAAGCCCTTTGTACAAACTACACCAAATAAAATTAACAGGGTTGCATGCTCCAAGCTGCATTTGGTGTATTTTAGGCAAGAGTGTACTAGAAGCAGACAAACTTATGGCTGATTGCTTGCCTTTTTCATGTTAACCTGCTTTAAATAGGTCAAGCTAGCCAACAGGATACCTAAACAGGACAAGAAGACACAGGGAGGACAAGGTGGCATCTGAAATCTTCTCTTGGGTTTTAGGGTGTTGAAAATCAGAGCAGCTATCTATTCAGAAAATTAGAAAGTCATGTTACTATTTAGCTTTTTTTTTCTTTTTTTTTAAGCTAAAATAATCACCATGAGAAATCAGATCTCAACAATATCCCCTTTTCCTCCTTCAAAGGTTCCTGGAGCTGCAGAGTTTCTTGTGTTTAAGGATCATGAATGCCTCAGGATAAATTCTTAGAAATTTAGTGATTTTTGGTTTGTGAAGAACTTTTGAGCACTTCACTGGAAAAAAAGAAAAAAATAAGAAATTGGGAAAAGTGTTGAAAACAGCATTTTCCATGACTGAGGTGCCTACACCTGCCCTAGTCCCACTTCTCAAAACCTCCTCCTGATGTGTCTCCAGCTGCTGGAGTCAGCAGGACAAGAATAAATTGGGGAACAAAAATCCAAAAAGGCAAGAACTAAGGCAAGGTTTCAGTCATTCTTTTTCCTCTTCAAGGGAAACAATGCTTGTCGTATAATGAATCAACTTCACTGACAAAATGCTTTCACAGGGAGGAAATACTAAGCTTTCTCAGAAATAATCACATTTTCGGCAAGATTTTTCTGGGTTAAATACAGCTCTGTACCAATGCACACCAGTACTTTGTATTCCTCCAAGTATTTTTATTTAAAAGGGAGTTGCTGTGCAAAATAATGTCCTTGTCTGTCCCTTCCTCATACAAACCTCCAATCAAATTTAATAAAGCTAGTTTGATACAATGCCAGGCTACACTTGGTTTACCCTTGGTTGACTTTAATAGGGTCAAAAATATTTTCTCATTGGCAGTGTACGCATTAATCATTTTTCCAGAGGATTTAGAAAATTGGAAGAGACAAGGCCAAGCAAAATTTTAAATTAATTGGGCCTACCCCAGCATTCAGGGGGTCACCTTGTGTCAGTTGTCCCACATTTTACAGGTCATGAAGTTCCAGTGTATCCTACAGCTGCCATGAGGAGAGATCTGTGCTGTGGGCAGACAAAGGCGAAAGAATTTCTCCCAGAAAGTGCGAATTTTCCTACGGGCAAACACAACAATTGCAGCTTCCAGATTGTCACCAGACACCAACCACTTAAATAATGCATGCTCATCTGACGCCTGTACTTGGTGCATTTTCTAATCGAGTAGCCAGGAAAATTTGCAAACACTCTGTCATTTGCCATAAATCCGCTGCCTGCTTACAACTACAGAGTAATTAATTTAGTGCTGCTCAGAATTATGTTTCAGCTGGGAAACCTGTCTTCACAATCGTTACTGTTTCAGCCCTTCTTTCTTTTCTCTTTTTTTTTTTTTGTCTTTTTTTTTGTTTGTTTCCTAGTATTCTTGGTAGGCATTAGAACATCACTATTCTTACAAGGGAAAGACTGTGGCAATGTCAACATGATATTCCAGTGTGACATCAATAACTGCTTCAACATTTCTGATCATAATCAGCAATAATGCCCTCTTAGTATCTGGCTGGCTGGCTAGATGTAGTTGGGAATGCTCAGGAAGAGAAGCAAGTGAAAGACTTTCTTTAGAGATGTAATTAATCTATTAGGTTCTAAAAGGACTTACTGTGTTATAAGGACTATATGCCTTTTAGTTCACAGTTTTATTCAGAGGAACAGAGTGTCACAGCCTAAGTGCTGAAAATAACTGGAGGTAAGAAAGTTGCATTATATGGTTTATCATCTGTTTAAACATTCTTAGAATTTAACCCATAGGATTAATAAGCCTTTTGGCACAAGAAAAAAAATGTTATCTTGCAGATTTTTTGCAAATCTTGAATTTATGAGAACATTAGAAAGGAAATCTCTCCAACTACTGCTTAGTAGTTACTATTCTGCAGATATAAGGAACATTGCTTGTCAAAGTGGTTTACCCTCTTTTTCAAGGTGGACTTGGAGTTGCATCTGTAAGTATCCAAGTGTTCAGTCCTGGTCCAGGCACATCCGCTGTGACCAAAGAAATAATGCAGCTGGCGGATTTTAGTAAAACTATGTTTCCATCAGAGCTTTGAAACAATCATACTGGCCATCTTGTAACCTAATATGAAAAATAAATTTCTTAATTTCCACTCTAGGATTGTATTAAAAAAATAATGTTCAACTGGAAGATTAAAAGAAAAAAAAATTGACGTTAAAGCAAAAAATATTATAAACATGAGTTACTAAGATATTAGACGCACTAAAGTACTTCAGGATGTTTGTGGCTGTGTTCATCTAAACAATACTGATAGCTTTTTACAAATGATTCTGCCTCCAACTGCTCCTAAGTCTCCATAAGACTGCTTAAAATGAAGCTGATACTTGTTTTGTAAGACCTGTAACCCTTTGATACCAAGCTGAGTGTTTTCCTGTCATATGAATCAGTTTAAATGTTAATGAAATTAACTCCTGGAGAGCAGCACAGCGTCATCATTAATTATTTAAAAAAAAAAAAAAAAAAAAAAGAAAATCTGATGCAGTTAGTTTGTTTTCACATTTGATATATGCACTTATGAGAAAAAGGAGAGATTATGGACATTTAGTGAACAGCAGCATACAAATAATGTATTAGAAAAATGTTAAAAGGAGGACTCTGCATCTGAGAAGAGTGTTCCACAGAAACACAAGCATAAAAACACCACCTATGCTTTGTTATCAGTTTCATGAATTAATTAAATCACATATTTAGCCCTGAAACGAAAATTAGCACTGAATTACTTTGCAATGACATTGACATATTCAGACCTTTTGTCCCCAGGTAGTATATTGTACCCTAAAATTGACATTACAGATTTTTAAGAAACATCCAGAAATATGCCTGTTAACATCAAGAACCTACTCGAGAGGGTCTGTATGGTACATTTGAAGACAGAAGTTGGCAGAAAGCAATAAGCATATCTGTTTGGTAGACTATTAAAGCAACACACTGATGAAAACTGTCATGCAGCTGGGATTTTCTCTTTAAAACTGCAATTATTTTTTTTAACAAAACAGAGGCTCAGCCTTTAAAAGGGCAGAACTCAGTTGTGAGGATTAATGCAAACATTATAACACTAAGCCAGAAACAAAATAACATTCAAACCTGTTAATTAATCATTACAAAATACTAAATTGCAGTGTTAGATGAGCAACGTCTCTGGTAACATAAAATATTATGGGATTATGTCTCATGTAGAGATGGGGTATTGTGCTTTAAATGTACATATGTAATATATATGCATAAATATCTCAACATAATTGTTTCCAAATGATGTTATTAGTAATGTAGGACATTACTCATGTTACTCCTTTTATTAATCAAAAAGATTTTAATTTAATTCAGGATACTTTGCTTAAAAGCAGCACTTTGTTGCTCGTCATTGTATTTTGACAGCAAACTGAATTCTTGTTCACAAGTATAGGATTTGTTTAGCTCCAGGCATCTGTGTTTGGATTACAAGAATGCTGATTGGTTCACTGCCAGGGGCACAAAAAGGTCAAGCTGTCCTTTTTTAAAGGCGCTTTTTTTCTTTCCACCACCAACCCCTCCCCTTTTTTTTCTTTTTTTTTTTTTCTTTTTTTTTGCTGCCTAAGAGTTTGGCTCATTAATCAGAGTTAAAAGAAAGGGGAAAAGGCAGTGAATTGAAATCATTTGATTTTTTTTCAAGGGGTATTTTAAAAAGCAGAACTCAATGTTAGTGTTAGAGGTTGAGTAGATGTTTGTATGGATCATACTGACATACTTCTGACAGGTGACCTGAAACCTTTCAAACTGACATCTGTCACAGAGACAGACAGAGGGTTTTTAGCCTCAGAGCCTGTTTTCATGACATTTCATTTTTCATCAGATTTTGAGAGAAGGGAAAAAAAAGAAGATGAACTTGAAAAAATCTTGCCAGGGGCAGAAAATGAGATCAGGTTTTCTGCAGCTGTCTAACTCACCTTTAAAGGTTAGAGGTCCAGGCAAAGTGAAGAAAAAGGTCTCATTTTGATTTTATTAGCTAAAAGGACAGATTACTGCTTTAAGTGTATTTCTACAGTTGCATAGGCAACATAGGACATTGTGGAGGTGTACATAGTTAACGATGGCTTGTGTTAGCCATTACAAATCCTGACTTCCAGCATTTACTTGCTCTTTGCACTGAGCTGAAATTTAGGGTGCAGGTTTAACTCTTATACGGGTTTGAGCTGAAAACTGCAGATCTATCTCACATGGATAATATATGACAAAATATGAATCTTTACATCGCTTTTTGTTCAAATGCTTTTTAGGAAACCTTGACCTCTATTTTAAACTAAAATGGAGGCAGATACAGACATGTGAAACATAGGCACCACAGCAAGATTACATTTCAAAGCTTAACTTTAGTGAAGGTACCTGAAAGACATATCTTAATATATAGAAATTTTCTTCCCATGCATTTCCGAGTGGTCACTGTGGTCCTGCTGGGTTGGAAAAGGAAGGTCATCCCACCAGAAATGCCTGCTTCTTCCAACTTGTCACATAAGGTCCCCAGACTGAAGTCACTGCCTTGACCAGCTTTCCCCTGCCACACTGGGATGGGAGAGATGACAAAGGTCTAGAGCATCCTTCGATATTTACCAGCATGCCTGAGATTAATAGTCAGTTATCTTCCATGAAGACATTGACTCAGACTCATTTAGCCCATCCTAATCCTGAAATCCTGAAACACTCCAAGATACCAAAAAAGAGATGAGAAAATCCACATATCAGGCTACAAATGGGCAGCCAGAGATGTTCCTGTTCCACCTGAGATGTGCCATCTACATTGCTGGAGTGAAACTGAAAGCCTATAACACCTGTTTGGTTTAGAAAGCTTTGTAGTCATAAGTGCCATTAAACACCAGTTGAACTTTCTCCAATGCACCCATTATATGTGGCAGCAATAGGCAGGACAGACTTAGGAGTCAGGTTGCTGCACCTTGTTTCCCATCTCCAGACAAGGGGAGGAATGAAAATGGGACTAACATTAATTGTACCTCAACAGATGTGCAAAGACACGCTCAATACTTGTGCAAAGACATCCTCAATACTTTATTACCGTCAGCCATTGAGTCTTGCTGAGGGTAGGCAGACCAGCAATAAAATCTTTTCCAAAACTCATCAGGTTTTTGCTACTGACAAGATTTCAGGATGCTATTGTAAAAATTACTTGTTAATTTGAACCCAATACAAAAGAGAGCTGAATTATGTGTTTCTTATGCGTCCAATCATCCTGAAGCTTAAAAAACCACATCTACTGTATTACTCATTGCTTGTCAGTCCAGATGTAGGAGTTAAAATCAAAACCAGTGTTTTCATGCACTGCTTTCTCATAGAAAGCACAGGTTTACAGCTATGCAGAAATTGCTGGTGTCTCCATTACTTTGAGCTGTCAAGAAGACTTGTATAGAAAACTTGAGTATAATCCAAGAGTTATACTATAACCAAATATACAATATCAAAATAATCATAAAATGGACAGAACATTCCAACTAAATAAGCAGCTTTTTGTTTGTGCATACCCTGTCACCCTGACTTCAGTCTCTGTCTCCCAAACATGACATATGATGCTTTCTTTGCTGCTGTTTTATTGTAATAAATAAGTTACAGACTCCAGTGGTACTCATAGTCACCAACTGAATAAATGTTCTCCTGATTCACCTCAATATTTACCAATTTAGTTAAAATGTATTTGAGAAATAACATATAGGTAGAGAAATGTGTTGTGTTTCCTTATAAACAACAAACCATTATTTCATCAGTTATTTATCTGTGCACTGGCCTTTCACAGAACTCCTTCCTTTCTCTCTTTGCTCTATTTTTGAAAAATAGAGGTGTGCACCTACTGTAGTAGCTTCAGCATAACATTCTCCATCTGGGATATATCCAACAGTGTACAAAGATTATTAATTTTAGTGTTCAGCCTCACCACAACCTTAGTCTTTCTCTTTTTTTTTTTTTTTTAAAACAGCATAGCTTCATCCAGTCAAGTGTGGGCTAACATAATCTTTTCTTCTATGTTTAGCATTAATGGTATTGGTCAATATTGCGAGGACACATCTAGTAACATTTTTCCTTAGCCAAATTAATACCAGGGAACATCAGAACAGTATACAGCAGATATGAATTCAAAGACTATGCGAAGTCTTGTCTGAGCTGACAATATGCCTGTGGAGGGAGAAATGAAAGTGGTGCAGAAAAGCTGTATCTCCAGATTGCCAGGCTGGAACTCCAGATGAATTTTCACATGTGTTTTATAGTGTTGTAACTTTTAAATCATCCTTGAAGAAGTAATCCTTAGCCAGGTAATTCTGCTGCTGCCAGTGGACCCAGCCTTTGTCAAGCACAAGTCAACGGTAATGTAGGAAACCAGCAAGGACTTATAACCTCAATGAAATTCTTGTTAGCACCTGTGCAGGAGCATACGTCTGTGGGGAAATCTTATCTCTTACTCATGCTGGACAAGTAGAATGCAGACCCAGCTGCATAAAATGTATTTAAGTGCTCTGCAGAACATGCAAAGCACAAAAATTACATGGCAGGAAGAATGGGCGATATCAAAAGATAAAGATTGAAAAATCAGATAGTATTTTCTTATAAAAAGTGTGCCTCTGGCTTTATGTGGGCTGTGATTGTGCAGTTTCACACATCTCAAGAGAAATCACTCCGGAAGTTAAGAAAAATATCAGTGGGAAATGTAATGGAGTTTGGAAGTAAAATAGCTACAATTTTGAAAGTGTAGGTTATTTTTTCACAGGAGGACAGGATACCAATCCGAGAAGTCCAAGCTGATCATATAGGGGGTTTGTGTGATAAAAAGAGATCTAAGCCCATCAAAAAAGAATTAATTGAATGCTGAAAGAATAAAGGAGTGTAGGGTAGTTTAGAAAATCACCATCTGGTACGTTCAGTGCAAAAATCTGTACCATTTTTAGCAAATCAAGAAGGAGGAAGGGGGTGTATTTGGTGTAATACAATGTATTTGGATTACTATTAGTTGTTATTTTCATTGAGAAATTAAAAGAAGCAGTATGTAATCAGAACAAAGTTGATGCTAGGCATAAAAATACACAATAGTAGTGTAGGTATGCATGCTGCTTTCCATTCCCCTAGAGGGTATGATTGTACTCTTATGCCATTGAGTTTGAAAGGGCCTGGATTCTCTCAGCTCCTACTGAAGTTAGTGAAAAAAAATGAGCATTCAAAAGCTCTGAGAAAGCAAATGTTTGTACTAAAGATGAAGAGTCATTTTCATCATCTCAAAAGGATTTGAATCACGGTCTCATACACGGACTTCAAGAAATTTATCTTTCCACCTTTTTCCTGTGTTTTCCCCATATGAAAATGTAAGGAAGAAAATCTGCCCTTGTCCTTTGGTTTGATGATTCTTCATTTAGTATCAGGAATTTGGAGTCATCATCAAGAACAAGATTGTTAGTGGCTAACATCCATTTAACATCTATATCCATCAATAGCCTTCAATGCTTATAAGACAGTAAAAAAGATGCATAAGAAGGTCATGTTAGAAAAGTAAGGTTAAATTTTGCAACACTGCCTTTTTTCATGTAAGTTGCGCTTTGATGGTAACATGGGACTTGCATTACTCAGTTTATTGAAGACACAACAGCTGTCTTTGACATCTCAGCCTTGCTCAGAATTACCTTTGATTTTCTTCTTGGTGTACAGTCTATTACACAAAAGTTTGTGGCAAAGATTTGCACAGTTAATTGCAAGAAATTACCTGAATACTTCCATTCTAATACAATGTTTCTAATTTCACAGTTTGATAGACAATTAGCAGTTTTGATCTTAAAGTTAATTTTTGTCAATATTTACTGGAGTCTTTTGGATATCTGATTATGAAATTATTCAGAAAAAGGCTGAATACAAGTGAATGGAATTTTTTTCTTAGAATCATTCACATTTATTTAAGGTCTGAAAATCAAAAAATAAAAATTTTCAAAACTCCAAATACTCAAGTTATGTGAAAAAAAAATTGTCACAATAAATTCAGTCCTAAGTCTTGAACCTAGATGCCAAATAATTCATAAATGCCAAATACAAAAAAAATTTTCTACAAAAAAATATTTTCCACTGAAAATCATAATTTTCTTATGTTGCTACATGATGCCAAAAGAGATAGCTATGTCTAAGAATTACACTTGGAAGCAGAAAGTGTACTGCCTTGGTTTCCTGACTTCATTTCTTACTCTGTTCTTTTCAAGAGTTCACTATTTTCTGTGAGAATTTTCTTGAGCTTAAGCAGGAGCAGGGTGACTTAAAAACAATTTTTAATTCACCAGCAGGAGTAGATTGTCTCAAGAGAAGTTGTCATGACTCATAATACAAGTTAAGGTTCTCAAGGACTTTAAATGACCATGGGAGAACTACAACATTTCCATACCTGTGAAACTTTGAAGCTGTGTTTATCATGCTGTTCATTAATAGAAAGAAGCAGCATGAGCTTCTTGGAAAGAAGAACATCTGCTTCCTTGAAAATTTTTGCCTAAATTCTTGAACAGAGATGTTCCTGAAAAAAAACTGAAAAAAAAATCCCAGCATAGAGTAACAATGCAAATTGTTTTAACATAAAATTCACATTTTCCTATGATATCAGAAAACCTGTTATACTAAACTAAACCCCTGCCAGCTGTCATACCCTGAATGTGAGATTTTCCCACTGGCCTTCACAGTCACTTGCCCCACTACATCTGCAACCCATATTTAGATTCCTGGCCTATCTGTAACTCATACACCTTCATCTACTCAGGACTGAATTAGGTTATGGTAGACAGGAGTTTTTATTAAATATTATTCTATGCTGATCACTTTTTTTACAAGATTTCTGGTTCTTATTTGCCTGGGCATTTGAGACTTTTCTCCCCCCTTCCTTGAGATATGAAGTAGTATCAGGTACATGATGCTTCTTCAGGAAAAAGGAAGAGCCTTGTATCTGAAAACAAAAATGATCTTAAGACTGAACTGCATAGTGACAATAATTTATCGAAAGGTCAAATAAATAATGTGAGAGTATGTATACATAAAAAAAGCTGACCATAAAAATGCCTGTCTTACAGAAACAAAATTCAGCCATGAGGTGTTTAGCTGGCATGGAGCATCTGTCTTGGGAGAACAACATTGGCTGTAAAGTTTATCAAGACAAAACTCACCTGAAACATTTCCTTTTACACTTTCTTTAATATCCGTAGCCCTCTGTGAGCTGTTTCTCCTACACAGGTGTGCTTATGCAGATGGAATTTGTCATAAGCAGAGAGGATGTTAGGTGCAATTGGAATAAATCTGGGTTACCTTTTATTGGGAATTAAATCAATAAATAATTTAACTAGAAAAACCTTTTAAAGATTTCTCTTCAATCCATTGGGCAAGGTGTTGCTGATACGATGCAGAGACTGAAAATTCTTTGAGTTAATATTCGCCAATAAAGACAAAAGTGTCAAACAGATAAGTTGCAAGATGTGTGGGTTCTCAGATGGGGTATTGTTATTCAAGACTGCATAGGGAGTCTTAAAAGAAGAAGGGAAGTGGACACATTTTATTAGTGTTTAATTGCCACCCATTAGCCACCTAGGAAGAAGTGGGGATGTTCATTCTTTTTGTTTGCTTGTTTTTCTGAAGACATGGTATTTTGATGAACAGGATGAAAAAGTCATTGGAGGAGTTGTTCTGTATTTCTTTGAGTACTCTTTGAGAGATACCACAACTTCTGTGTGTTGTGATATCTCTCAAATACAGATCAGAGACAATGGAGACTGAGAAGTTTTGGTGCATCTTCATCCCTAATGCATGTAAAAGCAAGAGGGGGCCCCTAGCTCAATGTCATATCCCACATGAAAATAATACTAATGACTGAATGGTAGGCTTCAATATTGCAGTTAAACCAAGCAATGACATTCAAATATATCAGGCGCAGACAAAAAAGAGCTAGTGCTTTAAAAATGGCCTCATTTATTTTATATATATGTGTGTGTATGTATGTGTGTGTATATATATGTGTATAGCCTCATACGTGTAACTTACAGGGGAGGCTCCATAATATTTCCTACCTTGGCTAACACTGCTTCAGCTGTAGCAGCATGAATCAGCTATGCTGCAGATTTTATTTCCGTTTTTCACAGGTTCTTGCATACAACTCTTGCATCTCAGTGGTGACCTCATTGTGGAATCCTTACAATAACCTTCATGGTAACAGTCGGTTAGGACAGAGAAGAGGGAGAAGTTAACAGAAAAGAAAGGAAAAAGTTTTAGCTGGGTGCTAATTATTCTTTTAGTAGAAATGAGTTCATTGTTTTGTTTCAATTCAGATACATGGATGCGGATAGAAATGGGTTGAAGAAAAGGATAAACCTAACCACAGTGATATACACTCCTTAGAAAAAATAAAATCCCCACAATTTATTTAACTATCTGTACATCATTTCTTCCTTATTTTCCTCCATTTTATTAATTCTTCTATTTACTGGGATATACCCTAGGTGTTATAAAATATTTCTCTATATGATGATGCTTGAAAATCTATTCCAGGGTGTGTTTTCATGGCTCAATTTAATTTGACTTTTGTGAAGTCAATATTATAACTCTTAGGTAAATTGAATGATGATTTTGTTATCTACTCAATATTTATTATAAAAAGTCTAATCTTTTGTTGTAGAGCATTCTAAGTCTAATGCAGCCTAACCTCTAACATTAGGCTGGTATTAATAAGAGCAAGTAAAATGTTCTCCAGTGTTCACAGACAAATAAAAATAATGATTTCATTTTCAAAGTACAGAAGCAGCAAAAGAAGAGAATCATTCTACAGTGAGTCATAATACTGATAAATGTTTAAGGAGCAGCAAAATAGTAGCCCTAACATCCTTTGATTTGAAAACACGAATGATGGGCTTGTAGGAGAAATTTAAATTAATGCTTATTTTTGAAGGAAAGAACTTCCAACTTAATTATGTATCAGGTATCAAAGGTTAATGCTGCCGACTATTGTTTTGGGCTAAAAAAGTCAAAGAAATGGTAACTTAAACTGTCAAGTTAGTTTGCGCCTGTGTGTTTTAGCCATAGAAATCTCCAACCTAAAAAGCCCAAATCATGGACTTTCCTTATTCCCATCTGCTTGGTTTTCTGTTGCTTCTGCTCTGCTATTTCACATCTAGCGTACACACAATGCATAGCAATAATGCAGCCAATTGTATTCAATGTTATCCTTTACTATTTACAGAAGAGCATTAATGCATTAGAGTCCTCACATGCCAGGCATTGTACATGCAAATAGCCAGCAACTGGGTATGCCCCTAAATGCTGCCAACTTTGTCAATTGCCTTTAAATTGCAACCCATCACATGCTGTGGCTATAGGCTAAAAAGGGGGAGACAGAGGAACAAATTTATTTTGGAATTTTGTTTGGTTTTTCTTTTCATATAAATGCCAGTATCTTATGAATGAATAGCTTCTTTGGAGTTTTCTTCTTTTTTCCTTTCTGTAGATAGTTGTTGTGTACTAGTCGTATTATAACTATAAATATAATACGAAGTAAACATAAATATATTATAAGGTAAATAATAATATGTAGTAGTAAGTTATCATGGCTTTAAATGGAAAAAGAGTAGATTTAGGCTAGACTGAACAAAAAAGTTCTGCCCTGTGAGGGAGGTGAGGTGCTCGCGCAGGTTGCCCAGAGAAGCTGTGGCTGCCCACCTCTGGCAGTGTTCAAGGCCAGGCTGGATGGGGGCTGGAGCAACACGGTCTAGTGGAAGGTGTCCCTGCCCATGGCATGGGTGTTGGAACTGGATGGTGTTTAACATCTCCTGCATCCCAAACCATTATGTGATTCTATGATTCTATGATTTCCTCTTTCCATCTCACTGATTTACAGGGTCCTCCCTTTAAACATTTTACCACCACTCCTATATGTTTGTGTTAGGAAAGGCAGTGAATCATTTACTGAGGTGGCTGCAAATATAAAAATTTTAGTCTAAAGACCCATGTTTCTAGGGGCAGTTTTATCACTTAGTAGTGTTTGATGATATAGAGAAACAGCATGAAGGTATTCTTTGAGGACAGAGAAAAGGAGCAAAGCACTTCATGAGTATCTTACTGGTGGAAATCATATTTCTAACCATACAATCTGACCCTTCCAATTCCAATAGCGGGAGCAAAGAAAGAGCCATAGTATGCCTCTAGATCAGTAAACACAAATAGACCCTATTATATGACAAGCCAACCTTCATCACAAGCTTTTGCATTATTCTTCTGCAGTGTCCTGGGTTCAGCAGTAGCAGCCATTTTTCTCCTTCTTAGTAGCTGGTACAGTGCTGTGTTTTTGACTTTCAGCCTGGGAACAGCGCTGATAACGCTGATGTTTTTAGCTGCTGCTTAGTAATGTCTAGTCTGACCAAGGACTTTCTGAGCCTTGTGCTTTTCCAGGGAGGAGGGGAAGCTGGGAGGAAGCAGAGATGGGACATCTGACCGAAACTCACCAAAGAGGTATTCCATACCACAGCACATCATGCCAGGTATATAAACTGGGGGCAGTCACTCGGAAGGGCTAGATTACTGCTCCATCAGGCTGAGTATCAGTCAGCGGGTGGTGAGTGGTTGTATTCTCTTATTGTTATTGGTGGTAGCAGCAGTGGTTTGTGTTATACCTTAGTTACTGCACTGTTCTTATCTCACCTCGTGGGAGTTGTATTCTTTTGATTCTCCTCCCCATCCCTCCGGGAGCAAGGGGGTGAAGAAAAGCAGGACTGAGAGAGAGACTGCATGGCTCACTAGGCTTAAACCACAACATATAGGTAGTTTTCTGTCTCAGTAACAAGTCTATACCTTCTTTTTTTCTTTTTTTCAGGTTTTTTAATCCCTGCTGTTGATCATTTTGTCTATCTGCTTCCCTGCCCTAGATATTTAAACTGACCCTATAACCATAACAGAAAACCTCTCATGAGATATTAGAAATGCACTAAACCCTCATGCCTTTTTGTCCTCCTCTACTTTCCAGCCTAGGAAAAAAATTATGTGCCTAGTGAGAGTGACAAGGTTTCTGTGGCTAAATGAAAAATAAGGTGGGTCATAGAGACACCAAGACCAAGTTTCCTAAAACTTGTGAACATCTGTGCAGCTTTCATTCATCACTTATTTCAAGTTACAGCCTTTCATCCAAATATAACTTGAACAGGTATTTGAGATAAGGTTGGCAGGTTTAAATTTCAGTACCAATTTAGCTCTTTTAATGCAGTAAAAATCTTGTGTAAGTAGTCAGTATGAGCTCTGCGGGAAAAAGAGTTTAAAAGTTGATCTCACTGGACATGAGAAAAAAAAAAGCTTGAAAAGGAAAGCTCTAGAGATTTCCCAGGAAGCGTCCACTGAGTAAGAGCCCATATTTAATCAAAACACTGACGAATATGTTCCTGTGTAATGAAATAGTTGTTGCAGCCAGCTACTATTGCTAAGAGAGTTGAGCCATAAACCATCAGGAGTCTGGTATGGTGGAAGTTCTCCATGTGAAGAACATTTGTTTATTCATATTTCAGGAGAATTTGGCAACAGGATTTATTCAGGAGGAGTAAAATACTCACAGTAAACTCATTTTTGCAAGGATCTGACAACACAGCTTGCTTATCTTGTTACTTTCAACCCTTCTGTTACAGTACTAAAATGATTATTGAGAGTCTAAACTGTTTATTCCTGATTTCAAAGAAAAAAATTTAAGTAGTTAAAAAAAGATACTAGTGCAAGTTGTGACCATCAGCTTCTTGAACCTTAAGAATCACTATGATCCTGTATATCCAATTATTCCCAAGCAAGTCTTAAATTAAAACAGCTGTATAATCTATACCGAGAAGCTTACGTGTGTTTCCAAAACCCTTTGTATACCAAATGAAGGATTTTGGTTTACTCACCGGGTTTTTTCAGACAATGCAAGGTGATCTTTGATCTAAGTGTGATTTTTTTTCAGATTAATCAGGAAGGATTAATCAGGAAGATGCCAAGCTTGTGATGGGTTGAGACAGCCATGAGAAAAGCACAGGATCTAGGAGGGATAAAGCACTACGCAAAACAATCAACTTTGTTATTTCCATTCCTTATGTTGTCAAGGCTCACAGAAAGCCCTGGAACCATGCACACAGTTCTCTTTAAATGCTCCTCCCACCAAGAATTAAGGCAACCTAAAGTCCCAGCCTGCGCTAATTTCTGCCCACTTTAGCATGTTCCAAAACAAAACCAATGTAATTTGCACAAGTCAGTTCACAGGGTCATAGATGATTTGTCACAGCTTTTTTCAAGCACTGCTCCAACCATCCCCTTCACTATGACTGTTTTTGAGCTGCGCAGTGACTCCAGTAAATGAGGCTTTCTGGGTTTCAAATAGGCCTTTTAGAATCTGCTTCTTCTGCACGTTTCACTTGGACTTCAGCATATAACAAAAAGTACCACTCCACGCCCTCAAAGACTTCTCTGCTCAGAGGTAAGAGTCACAGACCTCTAACTAGGGCTCTACAGAAAGATCATAGAATATATGTATATATATAGCCAAATATAAGTAAACATTTCTGACCATACCAGCAGGTTTTCTTCAGCAGCAGATATGAATCATAGAATATTTTAGGTCGGAAGGGACCTTCGAAGGTCATCTAGTCCAATCCCCATGTAATAAGCAAGGACATCTTCAACTTGATCAGGTTGCCCAGAACTCCAGCAGTTTAGTAACTGTACTTTTGCTGACTCAGTATAGCTATATCTTGAATTTAAATGTAAATGGATCTTATTTCTCTTTGTTTCTCATATCTGTGACTGACATTTGTTAGATAAGCCAATGGCCTGAAAATGTGTATAATTTAAGACTAGCTTCTATTTTGTCTTGTGGACAACGTTCTGTTCTAGATTAAACCATGAAGCCTTGCTAGTGCTAGTTTCAAAGAGCTGCTTTTCTAGGCAACATGGCAAATCCTTACCTTAAGTCTTTGTCCTTTAGGTAAATTCCATCCCTATAAGCAATAGCCTATAGATTACAGGCTTCAAGACTTCTGCAATACGTGAGTGATCTGTTATTAATACATGAGATCATTAGCACAGTAAAATCATCTCTCCATGTGGGATTTGATTGTTCATTCTCAAAACTGCAGGTTTATCACTTGGGTAATCCATATTACTTTATTTTTTTGCTCTGTTCACAAGGCAGACAAGGAATTTGTTCTGTTCACAGAATGCTCTGATCACAAAAGAATACTTCAGCGAAGGCTTCCACATGTGGCTTCAGCTTGAACCAAAGCTTTAAGTATCTGTGGATCTATATATCTGTGAGCTTTACATATGGCTCAAATTTAGGTGTTTATACACTTAGAAGTCTTCAGTGGTTTCAGGGATGTCACTTCTGTGTAAAATGGTACCCTAGAGACTTTCCCAGATTTGGAACATACACACAGGTATGTGCAAGCTACAGTAAAAAAAAGGTTTTAAATTAATTCAACTGCAGTAAAACCATACCATTTTCTAAAACAGTGCTTATGGAAATGAGGGTCACCTAGCAATTCGTTATCATTACACCAGAAGATACCAAAACACATTCAGAGCTTCTTCAGGGAATTTGAGAGAAACGGTTTTGTTGCTGAAGTCGTCAACTCGGGCACTAATCATACACCTGGGTTGGGAGTTCTTTGGTTTTCATACAAAGAATCCAAGTTCTTCTCCTGTTCTATACTCTTTTTATTACACATAAGCCTTGCGTAGACATTCTCAGATTTTAACACAAATTTCAGCTAGTGTGGACCCCAAAAACTCTTTTTTTCCTGATAGAACTAAAATGTTTCACAACATAAATCCTCAGTAAAAGAAATTAGGGATTTTCGTGTCTTATGTTTTTGCTCATTTTTGAAGTTCAGAACAGAAAATCTGGATCAGTCTTAAGCTTCTGTGTATGTGTTGAGTGAACGGTCTAAAGCAAGACTGTATAATATACTGCACGTTACTTTTTAAATACAATTTACTGTGCATTATAAATACACTAAAACTCCTACTATATAAATTTATACCTTAATATTATATAAGAAACCAGCTGGATAAATCACTACATCTTCAAATAATATGCATGAAAGCTATGCATAATAATGAAGAGGTTATATATTGTTTCAACAGAAGGCAAAATTATTTAACCATTTCACTTCTGCAGTACCTACATGAAACAAGTCTCAATAAAAGGCATGTGTTATTTCAGAAATTTGGTGCATTTCTAACGCTTATATGTGACCCATCCACTGCATTTACAGAAAACAGAAAGACAAGTTTTAAATCCTTGTTCCTGGCATGCAATTTTTGCAAAAAAGAACATACGCATATTCGCTTATTGAATACAGTCTTATATGTAGCATCTGCAAGTGTTCTGCTTTGGAGATCCAAAACAGGCAGACAGCACTCTTCATCTGATTCATCAAGAACTGACAGTGGCGAAGAAACATAGCTGTAGAAATTGGACATATATTTTCCTTTCATTTCTGTATTAGCTAGTGATAAAATGTATAAATTCAGGGGTCACCAATTTTTTTCAGGGGGGGAGGGGGAGAAAGGGCACGTAGCGAACTTAAATCTCCCTGCTTTTCAGCTAAGCTCTGTCTTTTCCAGTGAAAAGGCATTAAAACAGTCCTCTCAAGCATACATTTTCTCCCTCATTTCATTTTTTTTTTTCTTTTCTTTCCCATTTGTCTTTGTGGCATCATGATTACTAACTCCAAAGTAGATGAAGGTCAGTTTGGCTGGGGCAGTGTTGTGGAGAACCTGGCCCATGCTCACAGGTGGCTGCAGTAGGCAGAAGGAAAGAATATTTAATTCTGTGCTATGCTTCACTCAAGGTTCAACTTCTCCTAAGTTGTTGATCAAAAATGAGATGTCAGTGTCAGCTGAGCCATTGTCTTCCATTCTTTGACTAAAATGGAAGTACTTTTTAGTGTTGAGATAAATAAGTAGTAATGATAGTATTGTGTTAGGAGTTTACATGCATAGGGTATTTCACACCACTAAAGCCCATTATTTCAGGCTACCAGCAGATTCACTCAGTTTTATTTGTTCATATCTAGGTGATGCTATGCAGGTGACTTTAGGGGTGGAAGTGGAACTATGACCAGATAAGAAGAAAGGCAAAACCTGTCACTGATAGAAAAAGTAATAAGATCTTTGGTTTAAAGTGATAATACTAGTAATTGAAAATATAATAAATATCATAATAAATTATTATAATTAAATATTATAATAAAATATTATTCAACTGAAGACTCAAAACTAGTAGCATCTGATATGACAGAGGTGTTTGTAACTGGTTTTAAGCCAGTGCCATCTCCTTGAGCTGAATATCAGTAAAGGACATCTGTCATAGCACTTATTCTATGATAAACCTCTCATGGTCATGAAAGAATGAAAATGTTTATGACATAAGGACATCTATGTTTTGGGATCAGTGCTAATAATATTTTTAATCCACGTATCTTAAAATTTAAGGAAACATACTAGTCAAAAGAGAATCCTTGTACCTGGTTCTTTGGGTTTGAACCAGAACAAAGCAGCTCTGCTGGCAGCTAGTCAAATCACAGGGCCGACAGTTATAAAAATCAATCCTATCCATATACTTAGCCTGAGGCTCATCAGTCTCAAATACAGTATATGCCTTGGCTCAGAGGAACCACTTCTCAGCAATTAATTTTGCTGTGATTTTACTTTGCCTGACCACAGAGGGAAAAGCGTAGAGAGCCCTTCATTGACACATCTGAAAACATGGGCTGCAGTGGCTTTTGAACTTTTCTTTGAAAATAGCAGAGTAGTCAACAACTGCAGCTTTTGAGGTCTAAGAGGTTTTAAGGGAAATGACACTTTGTGAAGGAATTGTCTCCATAGCATAGCGCTATAGAAAAAGGAGAGTTATGGCAAATTTGCAGCAGTGTTCACAGGACCTTAACTGCTCCAGCAAAGAAATCACTGCAAGCTAAACCAAAACACACTTTTTTTTTTTAATCAATTCATAATCTTGATTAGGCTGAAAGAGAAGATATGGGGTTGCCGTTACTCTTTGGCTGAAAAGCAGCTTAAACACACACCTGTTAAACTCAACAGGTATCAAAGTGATAAATTGAGCTATCGCAGCTGGCCTGCCTGTCTGCAGCAAAGTGGAGGTGTGGGACCTGCTGCACATGCTCAGCAGAATCAAATGTGTGTGGTAAATTCAGCACAGGATGGGACAAACCAGTGGCCCATGCGCAGCAAGGAACAGATTCGGTTTTTACTGTGTGTATCTATCTCTTCTGTACACACACAATAACATTTTACCCAGAGATATGACTGTACCATATGCTGTCCAGTGCAGCAGCTCTGTAAGTGGCCACAAGCTTACCCATTAAAACACGACTATCATGATTTTTAGGTGGAGTTGCACGCAGCTAGCACACATGCACAAATACGTGCTGTGCATGTAATTCATTTTGAGCCACTGAAATATATTGAACACATGGTGCAACTTCAAAAAAAAAAACAAAAAAAAAATAGAAAGAAAACCCCACAAACACAAAAACCCCACAAAACTCTTCTAACAGTACCTGACTGTTTTTGAAAAGTGTTCTTTTCAGTGTAAGTGCTGCAAATATTAACTCACAGTGAAGATTTCAATGGTAAAATTAACCAGCTGTTGATTTCCCTGTTCTGTTCTGGCTTTTTTTCTAATGAAATAAATCCAGAACAGTTTTCTCCTTAATCCCTAAGATCACTTTTTTTTTAACAGGTTTAGGATTTGTTGTTGATTACTCATGTCCACAACAAATCTTGCCACTCTGTACCACTGGGCACAGTTTTACCGCAAATCATTGATTCTCTCAGACTGAAATCTGATTTTCAAAATTATGTGTTTTCCTGTCACATTAGTCTGCCATTTTTATGACTGCCCCAAAAATGCTGGAAAAACTTTAGAAAGCTGGAATATGAACTAATGAAACTGAAATAATCACCAAGCATACTTTCTTTCCTTGGAGTATGTAACTCAGAAAAAGTTGCTTGTGCACACTCAGGATGATCATAATGAATTTGTAGCTGTTAATGTTTTGAATTCGTTGCTAGTAAGCCAAGGTACAGTGCTTTGACTATCTCCAGTCTAGTGAAGAACCGCAGCCCAAAGCCTGATTAGCCTTGCAAGAAATGGAGTTCAAAATAAAAACCCAAAAGGCTCCCTTACATTTTATAACAGCAATGTGTTTTCTGTCTCAATTGAACTTGGACTAAATTGTGATTTATTCTGAGGAATAGGCTACAGATAAGTAAAAAGTCATCTGGAATCCTTCCTCACCAAATGGTGACTTTCTGGAAGGTCCTTCCTTTTGAAGTAATTCCTGGAAAATTTCTTGATTAGTAGGAGCCTGCAAGCAAATTTTAAAGTGATGGCTTTGTTATTGTTTTGGCACAATATGTTAACAACCCCGTGATCTCTGCCAAACTGTGAGCACTCTTTCAGGCGGATTATGTCCTTGTTTACATATCCAACTGCACTGGGGACGTGTCAGTGGTGGTTCTCGAACAATGTCCCCAGTGGGGGTGCCCATTAGGGGAGGGTATGCTAACTGCCATTTACTTTGTTTAAATTGAGCAAGAATGCATAGCGGTCCTCTGATCTTAGGGGGAAAGTGTTGGAATCCTGCACTTCCCGAATCCTGTTTGGGTTTGTTTAATGTGGATGCTTAGGCTGCTCAAAAAAAAATTGCAGTAGGCAAGATTGCTCTGCAAAACTACTTTGAAGGGTTTCATGTGGTCTGTATGGAAGTGAGCACAAAGCATAAATACCATGCTAAGTGTCATTTTATGAAGCCATTTACACTGCACTCCTAAAAAAGGATTACATAGGTGAGTAAAAGTTTATAGCACACTCTTCTTAACCAGGCATGGATCTTCTCTTTGTTTTGTTTGTATTTGCTTTTGGAACGAGTCAGGCTTAATGCACGTGTTTGTGCATGAGTCCTGTTGGATGTTTCCAGTTCCTTCACGAGAATGTGAATGGCAAATATCAAAATTAAGCATATTTGGTGGGGTTTTTTTGCATGCATGTAAGAAGTTGTTAAAAGAAGAGCAGTAACTCCACTGCAAAAATATAATTTTACAGTACTGTGCCTATAAACTGTTAGTGCTTTCATTTTTCAGTTTCTTACAGTTTTCTACTCTTGAATACAAAAATTTGTAACAGGGAACTTCATTACGTAGCAAGCTAAAAATTACTAAGCCAGGGTTACAGTTCAAAAACAGTGCAGCTGAAATGAAGAATTCCCTAGGAAAGAAACAAGGATTTTGTTTCCTCCTATAGGTGGTCAAATGTATTTAGATTGCTTTTCCTTTTCAGATATCTGAGTCTGCTTTTTGCCAGTATACATTAAAAGCTTAGATGATTAGTTGTTATAGTGAATGACTCCCAAGACACAGGTATATTCTGTTCTCAACTAAACAATGGTGAAATACCATACTAGTTTTTAGATGCTCATGAACACTGTTGTCGGCAGCAGGTTTGGGATTAAATCCTGGCTTTGGTGAAGTGACCTGCAGATCTCTCACTGGCTTCAGCAGATTTTTCTTTCCCCACTTCGCCCCTCTGCAATCATTGACCAGTGTACCATCAAGGGCTGGCTCCAAAACATTTCCTCACCCCAGATACTCCATCAAAGCACTTGTAGCCTCAGTGATTACAAAGATTTCTTTCTTTCTAGTCTACAAGTATCTCATAAAAATGAAAATGAAAAAGGACTGGGTTTTTTTGTCATTGTTCCTCAGAAATGTGCTTCTTTTTTATAAAATTACTGGATATTTCCCCAGAGCTTTCATTTCTAACCAGTTACTTAGGTCTTGATTGACAGATTGATCATCTGTCCTCCTTCATGCTGGAGACAGCCTGATGTCAAAGGAGTACTGGGATATTCAAATCTCGGGTCATCAGGAAGATCAGAAACATCTCTCATGTGGGACTAGAAACTGATGAGTGCAGCACCATAAAAGTGCACGATAGTGCTCAGACTGTGGAGAGTTGGAAGATGAGAAACACACAGGTTATTGCCTGTAGGAATTCTTAGCAAAAGAGCAGGGTTCATCCCCAGAAGATTCAAATGCTATTCACTGTCCTTTCCAAACAACACCAAAAATCACCACAAGGATCAAGTTTGCTGATTGCAGATACCTTGCCCTTCACATGTATTTCTTGATGTGTCCTACACTGTGTTTTGTGTTACAGAATTACTTATGCACAGACAACCAAATCTTTTTCCAGCCCTGTGGACTTCTCTAGCAATTTTTGTAAAAGGATTAAGGCTAGTTTCTGTTTTTGGCGCCTGTACAGGAAGCTTGGGATACAGGCAGCAGACACTTACAACATCCTTTCCTAGCAAAGTAACAACTAGTTTATTGTTTCTCTCACTATGAACGATTATCATCTTCTGCTCTTCATGACAGAATATCCTAATTCTAGTTTTGAGATAAGGTAGAAAAGCATTTTTCTTCATTTTTGACAGTAGGTTTCAAGCCTCTTAGTGGAGTACAAAGAGATGATGCACTAAATAAAATTTCCTAGAACCAACTTTAACTGGGAAAGCAATCATCTTTTCAGTAGAAGAAAGACAGACCGACAAATCTTGATTTTGTTTTCAAAATATGAGTCAGCTGGTGGTGATGATAAGCTGAAGGTGATGTTTCCCGAAACAAAAGCTGGCAGAAGACAATGGAAGAGTGGTTGAAAGGTGAAGAAGCCTGCTCAGGCTGAGGCTGAGAGACCAAACTGTTGGACTTCTTGCAGTGCAAATGTCATTACTGACCTACAAAACATAGTAAAAACTCCATCAGGCAGAGACTGGAGGCCATGGTTTCCAGCCTTTTAACAGCAGTGTCTTCAGGAACATTTTCCATGTCAATATCGGCTCCCTTCCCTGCTGGCTCTGGTGTTTTCTTTAGCTCTCCTTCAGCCCTGTCAATGCTGGTGGTTGATCTGATGGGCACCGCTGTGCCTGGGCGACTGTACCCAGGAGTCTGGGCATCTTTCAGCCCTTTGCTACTTAGAGCTTGGGTTTCAGCAGAAGCTATTTGTGTGGGCTGCCTATAGGAAGCTCTTGCCGCACCAATTCGTTTGCTGCATAAGAGCTGTTATAGGATTATTCCCTCAGGTAGTGATTATTGCTCATTTGTCAGTCTGAATTTAAGTACGAGTGGTATGAAGGAACTTTCAGTATTTATGTTGTGCCATTTTGGAGGGCAAGCCCTCACTCAAACTACATCAAAAGATGGACCTTTATGAAACCCGGTTACCAGACAACACCTGTCTCAGTGGCTGGGTGTTAAGCCTTTCTTATTGACTACAGTCTCACCCACATGAACTGACTAAGAGCTATTAATCATGTATCTCCTACAGCGTGAGAGAGAAGTTGAGCTGCTGCTTTCCTTGGGAGAGCTGACAAGCAGGGTCTGAGCAAAATGCCTGAAGACTGATTGTTCAGCATGACATCAACAAATCTTTGACCTTTGCAGGGGTCCACCATGGCCAGGAGTAAGGATTGCTGATATGCCTGACTGCAGTAGTATAAGTAAGACACATTTAATATTGACAGGGTTGTTTCAGAATAGAAGTTTTCTTGGAAATCCCTTAGGATTCTGCTGATGCTTTATGATCTCAAGTCTTCACAGGCAGGAAAATAAAGGATGTGGAAAACAAGGTAATTTAGAGATTAATTGCTAATAGTGTGATACTTGACAGTAGCAAATAAATAGTTTGCTTTATATCTCCCTGCTTGCCTCACTAACTGCACAAATACGAGGAAACCTTCTAATAATGTGTAATATCTGGGGAGATGGCATTTTACTGGGATTGTACAGCTCAGCTAAACCCAGACTTACTCTTCAATACTCAACATCTCTGCTGTCTCTCCTAATTGCAAAGGGTAAACTCATTTAAGCAAGAATCCACTCAGTAAGTACCTTACATTTTATGGCCTCATGTAGTAGTTTCTGCACTACGTACCACATCCTACAAAGCCCTAGCCATCCACTCTCCAGAGACAGCATTGCAAAATCACAGAATGGTTTGGGTTGGAAAGGACCTTAAGATCATCTAGTTCCAAATCCCCTGTCATGGGCAGGGACACCTTCCGTTAGAGGAAGTTGTTCCCATTGCAGTTTCGATGCTAGAAAATACTGTGATTCCTCAGCAAGTGTGGGCCAAGATCCAGATCAGAATCTGTACAAAAAACTATGCTCTCTGCCCAGAGTCTGAACCCAAGTGATTTTCACAGATTTAAGCTTTCTGGTGATTATGGTCCCAGGCCCCTGTTTGCACTGCTCATGTTCACTCCTTCTCTGCCCTTAAAATAAGGCAAAGGTGACCATTCATCCAGCACTGGCTCATGAGCACAAAGTACTATAATTCACTGAAAACCCTGCAAAAAGCATTGGTGTTTAAAAAAAGTAACATCCAACTGAAAGAGCAATGAGCTTCCTTCTCTTACTGGAGTAGGTGCATATCTATGGAGTAGTTTTAAAAATAATCATTTCTGCAAAGGTAATTTGAATGGAAGATAGTTTTGATTCTCTTTTATTTGGAAGGTATTTTTGCTGTCAGTATTTCTAGGTGCTCCTCAAAACGATGAAGACGTGTGAGATCTGCGGCGGCGAGCGTTTCCCAGAGGGATCTGGTGCCACCACTGCTCACAAAGGCAGTGCATGGGTACTAACTACAGATGTGTTCACGCAGGTGCCCTGCCAGCTGGGAAAAGAGGTGTGAAGGAGCAGCTCTCAAGTTAGAGAGGAAAGGGTGGTTCTTAGACTGGGCTGGTTCTTAGACTGGGAGAAATTGAAATTGTTAATAAAACCCCAGCACAAAAAGCATCTCTTCCAGGATTCTTGAGTCACTTCCTTGAAACTCCTTCAGCTTTTTTGGCTTTATCAGGTCAAGGCCAATTTATTATTTAGCCACTGGCATGTGAACTGAACAAAAAAAAAAAAAGTTAATTCATCTCTCCCAGCATTGCCACGAATCCTTCTGGTCAGTCTCAGCCAGGGGCAGATGCAGCAGCATCCTTGATGTCAAGAGGGAGGGAAGGTTGTACCATTTGGATGGTGCTAATTGGAGTGAGGCAGACCTCCATGTGTAAAGCTGATGGTGTCAGTTGAGAGGCTGTTAACAGCTGAGTTTACATATCAAGGCCAGGATTTTGGCAGGTATCCGCTATTGCAAATATTAGTAGTTAAGCATCTAACTACACAATTGCATGTATAATTCAGGCAGGTGCATGTATAATTCAGGGAGTTCACTATCTAAGAGGCTTTCTAATTTTTGTTCCCTGTGGTATTCATGAGCACAAAATTATAGGCACTTTTATTTTTGGTGGTGAAAAACGTACTGCAAAGAAACAATGTCGGGATGAAGCCCATCTGAAAATCTGTTCCCCAGTGTTTCAGTATACAAATGTAGATGTTAACGTAGTGCTCTGTTTTCATACCTTGGAGCTTGATTCGCTACTGCATTACACCAATATGAAATCAATCACATTTTGCTGATACACAACTGGATTAACCCAGAGGTGAATAAAGCTTATTGTTTGCAAGTGCTACTTGCCAAAGCAAAAACTATCCATTAAGAAAAAAATATCCTTAGCCCCTATAAGGAAATATGGAAATTTTAATTGTTAAAATGTGAATAAGAATGTTAGACTGCATTTCATTATCCCTTTGTTTTTACAGTATAAAATTTCCAGAATATGATGAAGAATATCTACAAGTCTTAGCCAGGTCATAATTTAGCATAAAATAAAACAAGACATTTAATCCTGGGGGAAAAAAATGAGAATGGTAGAACTATCAAACTATGTGTGCAATTTCCTTGTGTTCAAATTGCATTTTCTCCTTTCAGTGTTATACAGAACAGGGTCTTGCCCTCTAGATTAGAGACTTTTGCATTAGAGGAAACTAGGTTATGTCTTCCACTGTCAGAGATAGAAATTATGAGCTGGAGTGCATTTTAGCCAGTCACTCTGAAAAATGTTAGCCCAAGGGGGTAATAATTAGAACTGGTTTTGTCAGGTGACTGCATTTTAAGCAGTGATGTGTCTAAGAATCTAGCTGAGGGGTTTAATA